>JAHWFP010075794.1:1827-25682 GCA_023313725.1 Lithobius niger
GTGCCCCCCCCCCCCCCGAAAAAATGTGTGCTTTTCGTATATCCATTGAGACCGTCTGCAGATGAGTGCTGTAGCCGAACTAAGTAAGTAGTTCTCCAAACCGATAGTTACGGTTAGTTGTAAGGAAATGTGTCTCGTTTTTAACGATGTAAACGGTTTAAAAATGTGCTATAAAATGTTCCTTACACCCACCTCCTGTCGAGATTCGTACAATATGTATGATGAACACTGAACACGCTTGAGTGCCCAAATCCGCAACATAGTCAGCACATAAAATACCGAAGAAGCCAAGAAACCAGGTGCCAAGGCTTTACTAGAAAGTTTTTTGTAAAAACTAGACTTGCTGAAACGGTACTAATAGCGTCAAAACCTTGCAACATTCACATCATGGGGAGGGGGGGGGATCCAGAAGCTGACGTGTTTTTAGAAATTTTGACTCTGAAAGTGCCATTTTTGAGGTCCAATAATGACTTTTTCTTCCAGTTGCTCAGTGTGCTTTTGACCCCCTCCCTTGACGGCACCTGAAAAATTTATGAGCCCCCCCCCCCCCATCGAGAGGGTCTTAAATAATGATCCCCCTAATTTCCCTTACCCCCCACCCCTCCCCGGCGATAAATAATGACTGGTCCCTTACACCACTGGATACACTGAAAATTTGACTTTTTACACAGTTGACTTTTTAAAGCATTTTCAAGCCGTTCACATTGTTCCCATTTTCAAAGAGATGATTAGTTCTCGCCAATCACAGATTGAATTTGTCTACAGAATATGCTCAAGGAAGATACATGTTCGCACAGAAAAAAAAGTCGTAACGACGAATTATAAGCAGAAACAATTTTTTTTTTAGTTTGGCTTAGCAATTAATCAGTAACGCTGCGCAGCTACTATCTCTGCAGGCCTTGGGTAAACATCTAATTCAAGTGTCGGATACAAGGGCGAGCTTCAGTCAAGGACTTAACTGTGTTTCCGGCTTAGAGTTGCTCGCGCGACCAGAGTTTCGAGTTTTGGTTTCGGGTTTCGCGACGAATTTCAGGAATCTGGCAACAGGTGTCGCATCCGTACAGTATGGGGTTTTTGATGATACTATAGAGTAAACTAAATCTAAAGAAGTTGCTAACTCATCATTTTCATAGACTCATGATATCATACAAAAACCTCACAAGGATAAAGGGACCCATCAAGTTTTTGCCATAGCAAATAGTGATATTGGAGCCAAAATGGCTGCCACCAAGTTTATGGTCCGAATCGCGATCACTCAAGCTTAACGGACAACACTGAGGTGTCAGTAAAGATTGAGTGATCAGGGTTGGGACGGAAAGCTTGGTGGCTACCATTTTGGCGGTGATATCACTACTTTTTTTTTTTTTTTTTAACAATTTCTTTGAGCCTTAAGTCAGCCGAAGCAACTTAATGCTTGTATGGCTGAACCGGCTCAATTTTTGAACATTACCAGACTTTTAGAGAAGTAGAAATATCTGGTAAAGGGAGGTGCCAACCCGGGGATTCGATCCAGGAAACCTCCGATCGGAGGAAACCTCCGATTACTTACTATGGGAAAAACTTGATGGGTCCGTTTGCCTTTATGGGGTTTTTGTATGATATATCCCTTTTGGTCGTTTCATGGTTTGCTTTAGTGTTAGTATTGTGAGCTCCTTATCAAAATATAATTGAAAATCGTTTCTTGAACAGCCTGCAGAAAATCGTAACTTTGGTATAATTAATGGTCGCTGATTAATTATATTTCTAATAAAGTGGCCTTTGTATTCGTTTGATTGTAAAACAACTGAACACATTTAATTTAGTTTCGTTTAGTTTAGGTTTATTTACATTATTTTCTTTTTTTTAATTCAAGGAGCGGTAACTTTGCACGGTTTTTTATTCCCCATAAACAGTTTAGTAAAGACGATATTATAAGCACTGCCTGCCGGCAGTGCTTATTAGATTTCGTTTGCGCACGAGAATTTCAGAAAATTGGACAGGAGGAGGAGGAGGAGGCGGTGGAGCGGCTAACAATGTCAAAATATTACAATGCTGCAACATGTAACAATAGGGTAACAATATAGACGAGGCCCACAATATCGGATTATAGCTCACTCGAACAAGATGCAACGATGGTTGGGTGCCGGGAAACTAACATTGTCGTTGTTTGAGTTAGCTAGCTCGTTGTGGAGAACCAAAATTAAATGGTCTTGATGTTTCCTTAAATCTTCAAGTTTTAAACCGTAGGGTGCGAAGTCTTAAATTTTGAGGCCTTTGGGCGGCCGACATGACTGAGTGACTTATTTACTTTTTCAATGCGTGCTTCGGGAAGCCAGTTGAATCGTTTCGGCGATTGTTGCCACGATACTGAAACAATCCAGAATCAACTACTCATCGAGATGACGCATGCTAAATCCAGAAATACGCTAATGTGTTGCCCTCAAATAATAATCATGGGACAAACCTTCGGCGGAACCTAAACATAAGTATCCATTTCTAATGTTCCGTTTTTTCGAAAACAAACATCGGTGGACACATATAAAATGGAAGCGAAAAAAGCCAACTTATTACCTGAGAAAAAAACGGCTTTGCCGCTTAGAAAAAAAACATTAGAGCTCGTATCCCCATACTCACAGCCCTGACGGTACACGAATAACAACGGATTAGAGTTCACTCGAACGCAACGAACTATAATTTGAACTCCAATTCGCAAAACGTAAACCCATAAACACATACAAAATAGACGCCAAAAACAGCAAAACGCTACAAAATTGAAAGATAAAAATGCATACACAAAATGAACACAAATTATAGTTCAAATTATAGTTCGTTGCGTTCGAGAGAACTCTAATCCGTTGTTATTCGTGTACCTTCAGGGCTGTGAGTATGTGGATACGAGCTCTAATGTTTTTTTCCTCAGTTAATATTTATTTATTTTAGATACGGTAAGTTACAATTACAATATATCATTTCGATTTAATAGTGAAACGGAAACAATAAGTTAACCGAGTCTGCATTGTTACTAGGCTATGAGCTATGGTGGTTCAGTCTTCAATAAAATCAAAAGAAAGGAAAGGACAATTATCTAGACTCATCTCAGTTAGGCAGCAATCATCACAACAAACATCACATCAAATCAATTGTCGAGGTTGTAAACCATTGTAGCGCGGCGCCATAGCGTCAGTGTCTTATATCTTGAAGCATAGTTGGGCACATTTCAGGTACTTGGGGAAAAATAATAATGCGGTACAAAAGCTTAAATTGTGTTGAAATCAAGAGCAATGACCCACCTGACAAAAATTAACTCGTGTAGGAATGCCAGCTAAGCTGCTTTCAATGCAAAATCTGACCCTCAATAACGTTGAAAATGTGTAACTAGCTAGCTAGCTACTAGCTAATTCTAGTCCGCTCATCCCCATGTTAATTTCCATAGGGTGATTATTCATCGATACCGTGATAACGGGAAGGCTTCCGGCTAAGAAATTGGACTAATGGCTGCAGTACGATACGAACTGCGTACCTTTTATGGTTTGGAGCCTAGGGGTGTAACGAGGATGGCGTGGGATGGCGCGTAAGTACAAAAATATTGTATAACCATTGTTAGTATTGTCGGCATCGTCTCTCATTGGACAGCCAAAGTTTGGACAATGACAACGTGTATACTGACGTGCGTGCCTAGACAAACACTAGTGTAGCACGATAAATCTAAACAACGTTGCCAAAGAAATTGTAAAAAGAAAACTGGTAAAAGGGGTCGCCAAGTTCCGAATGGTTCGGCCCTTCAAAGGAGTTATATCAACACATCAAAACATTCGCCAAGTTAATCGCACCGCTTAATAGTTCGAAGGTTAAATGAAAACTAGAACATTGCTACCCCGTACGGTGTTTAATTGTTTTGCACTTTTGTTATTAAAAAAATTTATTGTGTGAAAATAGGGGTGGGCTGTTGGGAGATAATCCCTGATCTTATAATGCCGAAACTCGTCGCATTCGTTTCTAATACACCGCCAGTAAAACATAGTCTGGTTAGCAAGCTAGCAATCAGCACAATGATTATTCTTCCACCCCCTGATGCTCACAGACCAAAAATGGACGGGTCCGTTCGCAAATCGTGACTAAGTTGTTTATTACCAACGAAGCGCGTAACGAGTAAAAAAAAGGGAGCGTGCCTGGTTGAAAACTACTGTTTTCTTTTCTAGTAAGTAAGTATCTAACAGTTTTCTTTCTTAGTAGAACAGTAGCCAGCGTACGGTACGGCAATCTTGCAATAATTTCTTAGGAGGAAGAAATAGTAAAAAAATTAAAACTTAACGCAACGAGAAATTACATTCGTAATTTTCACAACCGTAGGCCTATTTGTTTCTAAGTTGTTTTAACGCGATCACTGTGATAATGCTTTGCCTTCGAAGCAGCACGAAGGCAAAGCATTATCCGAGGTATTAGTAGCTGCAACTACGGCTATGGCCCTACGTAGTACTGGAAGAAGTTTAGATGCTATATTTAGTTAACTTGTTAATCTATGCTATTACGTTGGTGAGAGTTTTCAAACTAGGAGTTTGTAAACATACAAATCTTCGGCAATTTTTTTACTTGATCGACCTATATAGGAAAACAATGTTTTCTAGAAATAATTCTTACCTGGACGTATAACTAACTAATAATGACAGTCTGCATTAACAATTTAGTCGTTTTATGGCCTTCACGCTGCAAAATGTATGCACAACATTAACCACGTTTTACGTTGTTACGCGAGCGATGAACCATATGACCGTAATGCACTAGTGAGAAGTTATAGAAGTCAGAAGATCAGAGGTTTTGCAGCAGAAGGTCTAATTAAAATTCGTAATTTAGGGGTTTGCGTTTTCTGTGGAGCAGTGAAGTCCGCCGAGAGTGTTAATAAATAGACGGACACACGTGATAACGTTTCACTAGAGGGGAACACTAATAGGTTGCGCTGCTGCCTCCTCTTTTCTGTATATACCGGTATAGGACCTATCATTATTTATGCCGCGGGGGGAGGAGAGGAGGAGAATGAAAATATGACCACCAAATTTTCGATGACTCTGCCTTCCATACCCTGGAAAAATCTTGATGCCCCTCAAAATCTAATGTGCCCGCGCGGCCCCCCCCCCAAAAAAAAATGCGCATTCGTAACCTATTGAGACTGTCTGCAGGGAAAACGTGTCTAATTTTTAACGAAAAGAAATGTTGGACTAAAAATGTTCTACAAAACATCGTTGTTCCGTACACCGATCCCATCTCTTGTCGAGATTCATATAATAAGTATGATCAAGATGAACACAAGTTCATTGTACAAAGTATACTTGCAGTATTGGTAGTAATAGCCTCAAAACCTTGTAAACACTCATATCATGGGGGTCTGAGAAGCTGAAGCTTTTTAGAATTTTGACTGCTGAAAGTGTCATTTTGAGGTACAAAAATTACTTTCTTCCAGTTTAGTCAGTGTTTTTTCGTGGCGTGACACGGGGCGCGCCAATTTTTTGAATGACCCATAGTCATTAGTCAGGCCTTTCCCGAACTTGCCTGCCAGTCACTGTGAGATTAACGTCCTCCGCCAGCAACTATGGTATTTATTCTGGCCTATTCTATACAACACGCCATGGCTGTTTGCCATGATGCACATATCACGTGACTGGGCTAGTCCACTCAGAAGGCCGGAAAGCCACTGTTCACGTTCGTCAATGGATCGCTCATGGTGACGGCATGGCAGAGAGGCTTAGTGCATGGTTAAGGTATATTTCAGCCCCCTGCAATGAAAGCAGTGCCCTGGTTTGAGTCCACGGGCTTACCTGGCCATTTACTGGACTTCTCTCTCATTCTAAAACATCTAGTCAGGTTCAAAATTGAGCCATTTCGTCTATATGATCATTACTCTGTTTCCTATGATATAAGACTCCAGGAAATTAGTTTTCATGCATACATAAAAGTTTTAATTTACTTCAACCAATTTCGGCTTATTGATACGCTGTTGTTGACCCCAGTATGGAAAATGGTTGTCTGCCATTATTGTGGTTATGTTTTATGTTAAGCTGTATCAAT
The DNA here is from genome assembly GCA_023313725.1 of Lithobius niger. NCBI lineage: Eukaryota > Metazoa > Arthropoda > Chilopoda > Lithobiomorpha > Lithobiidae > Lithobius > Lithobius niger. The sequence continues at coordinate 7,867 of JAHWFP010075794.1, forward strand.
TTGCAAATCAGAAATTTGATGTTTGCAAGTCACCAAAAAAATGAGGCTTATCCCAGAAATAATTTGATCTTAGATGAAGATGCTGTTTTTATTATTTTTAAGAAAGTAACACAGGAATTTTGGGTTTTTAAGATTATGTAGCTTTTCAAGCTACCTATTCTCTCACTAGGAGTCTTCTATTTTTCGTAAAATTTATTTTAAATCACGCTATTTGGAGCGTTTCCCTTTATATTAACGCTACCCACAGATTAGATTTTCTATAAAAGCGTGCTTTGCTCATTTCTTTTGTCGACACTAGGCTTTTGCGCAAGGCTTCAAGGTGAATCTAACTCCGATAGTAACAAGAAATCATCCGGTCTTGCAAAAGAAACCTAAACAGTTAAATATTTTGTTGAAAACTATTCTGAAATATTCTGTCAGCTAGATGGCCACTCAACGCCTAAAATTTCTTTACATTGCAGTAAGTTGTAAGGCCCCTACAGGCTGACGCCTTCCTCTTTGTATTGACTTCCTTCGCAAACTGGTTAAGCCACCCGCGCACTGAGCGACTTGGCCGCGCGGCCAGGTCGCTGCAGCCAATGAGAATGCTTACCGTTTATGTAAAACCACGCACTAATCATTTTCATTGGCTGCAGCAACCTGGCCGCGCGGCCAAATCGCTCAGTGCGCGGGCGGCCTTACACCTGTCCAAAAGAACGACCGAGGCAAGCTTTTTAAATTGTAGCACCTATCCTGACGCAAACTGCTGTTTTACTGAATATTTTGCAAATCTGAAAAGCGAAGTTTAGACTAGAAATAGTTCAGCTGTCATTCCATTCTTGTTGATAGTTCTTTCTTTTTTTCCATGTTTCTTTTATCTTTGTGTGTATCTCTAACTTTACGTTCTTTTCTTTGGTACATTCATTTAGCTGTAAGGTCTGCCTGAGTCTTTCCTTCTCATGGCCGCCAGGGATGAGGCGTGCAAGTTCTACCAACTGACCTACCCTCCCTACCTTCCACCAACGTCCTCCCTTCGCGTCGTCTTCTTGGGCCCATTGATCCATTACGTCATTCGGTGGAAATTGTGACGTCGGCGCTAGCAGCGGCGCGCCCGCCCGCCCGCGAGCTAGCCAGCCAGCCAGCCAGCATCCTAGGTTCTCGCTGCTGCTCGAAGCTGGCGACGAAGCCAAGAACCCGGATAGGACGGTCGTCGACGCCGACGCGGACGAGCGTTGCAGCCGTCGTCGCCCGCCACCGCTGATGCGTGGAGGAAAGGCCGCAATAGCTGCTCCTGCAGGAAGATACGGCCTGGCCAACTCAAATGCGACAGCTGTAAGTAAGCTCAGCTCAACTCTGCCCTGCTCCGCCTTGCCCTGTCCATCAGCAATGCTTTGCTGTGACCAAAAAACCTAAGGGCGACCCTTTATAACTGTTGCAAACCTAGCGCAAAACGATCCTTTTCCTTGAGCGACTTCCGCCATGCAGTCATCCCACAAACGTGAAGCCCTCTTTCTGCGTTCCTTCCTTCCTTCCTTCCCGCCCCTACCTAACTGTTGCAAAGCCAAGTGCAATGTATTTTGGACCTAACGGTATTTGCAAACGGAAGGTTGGTTTCCTCCCAACCCCCCACCCCCACCCCGTTCGCGTTCGTCGGCCATATCTTGCCTTCTTTAAAAACGCACCATTCGATGTCCGCTCCTCTTCAACCGGCGGCTGCAGATCTTGCCTGCACGTGGCCACGATTGCTTCAAACCCCTACACCCACATTATGGCTGTAACCCATGTCTGTTACAGGGGTGGCAGAAAGAGAAGAGAGCTTACGCAGCCCTCACATCCCAAGCTTGCAAAAACACTGCAACCCCTCAAACTCAATCAAGCCCTCTCGAAACCCACCCAAACCTTGCATCGTCCCCTGTCTTGGCCTAAATCCTGGGACGCCCCCGTTTTCTGGATGTGCTCCCTCCCCCTTCCCCTTATTTGGTGCCACCTCCTCTTCCCCCTCCTGGCCTGCAATGCACCAGCCATCCAGGTGAATTCCGGGCCCTGCATTGCAGGTGGGCTTGGCGGCCTCTCTTGCTGCCCTTCGTTGCTCGGGGAGGGGGGCCAACTAGATGAACAAGAAGGAGGGGTGGAGGGTGATTGGCTTGGGGGTAGATGGAAAGGTTTGTTGGGGGAAGGAATTCAAACTAGGTAAGGGTTAGGTAGATGGGACAGCCCCTCCTTCCCTTCCTCCCTACTACCCAATCCGACCCGCTCGCCTTCCTCAGACAGCTGTTGGCTGACTCGAATCGACCCCCGCCAACACTATTGATCGAATCGCGCATGCGCCGGGCTCTGACGTCCCTCAATGGCCGGGCCACCAACGCCGCTGCCGACGCCATCCCGCGTTCAGGGAGGCAGACGCAGGTGCGGGGGTGGCCAATAATTGCGTCAGCATCGATCCGCTGTGCCGGAGAAGCGCCATTAATCTCACAGACTCTTCTTTCTTTCGTTCCTTCTCATTCTGTCTATCTTCGGGACGGAACGAACGCCTTGCCTTGTGCCCGCAATCGATTGACCTGATCTAGATTCGCCTCCTTCCGCCAATCCGCCCCCCCCCCCCCCTCCCCCGTTTCTCTCTCCCTCTCCAACCGACGGCTGCAGCGACGACGAATGTCAAAGGTCAGCAGCAAGGTTGCTGCGCTGCACCACTCCTGGGACGAATAGAAAGCCCTCCTTCCTTGGTGATGGGTGTGTAGCAGCTGCACGTCTTCTTGCTTGCTTTCCTTTCTGTAATCTCTTTTACCTCGTAGCGATTAAGGCATTCTCCAGCGCCCAACTGAGGACACAATTGCTAGAGGGGACGAAGAGGTCCTACAAGGTTATGAGTCTTCATCCTCTTCATCAACGATGGTATTCGCGGTTGACACATAATTGCACCCAAGAGACAGGGCAAAAGGTCCTATCTCTGATCTGTGATGTGTGTGGGGATTTAGATGTGTGTTATTGCACTAGCTCCCAAAACGATTAATGCATTCTATCGTACACGAAAGGAAACCTGCAAGCTGAAAGAGATCTTTGCAACAATTTAAGGTGTAAAATGGTGCTCTTTTGCTGCAACCTAGCATACACGGATGGCGGAAAAAATCGGTGAAGATTTATGAGGTTGGCGTTTTGGTTAAACTTTTCTATGAATGGTCGTCAACTAATTGAAAGACATCTGCTTTTAATGCACATTAATTTCACTGAAAGTAATTAGAATTGTTAACAGTATCAAACTAATTAAGTTAAAATTAGTTTTGTTATCTGAAAGTAAAGGTCCCAAAACCCCGTGCCCAATTTTACTGATTTTCGAACTTAAATCTACAAATAATATACAGAATACATGTGAAAAATTTCAAATGAATCGGACAATGGATTGAGAGTTGTCCTGTAGTCAGACCATGTGAGAGTTATGAGAGACAGGATGAGTCTCACTGCTTTTCACCAAAAATAATAGTGTGATTCCCAGAAGCAAATATTCGGTCTGCTGAACTACCTGCCCTTCAACCTGAACTATGTAGTTGTACATCTTAAGTAACAGCATATAAATGCTGGAAATGCATTAATAATGTCAGGGTCTCATTCGATCTCGTATCGTTTTGGCTTGGAGGCCATGGCCCTACCCATTCACCTTGGTTTGCAAGATATGCTTAATTTTACAGGATATTTTTATCGCTGAACTTAATGTAAAAAAAAAATCCTTGTTCGAGGCTTTTGTTGTGGTGGGTACTGAAGGTACAACCATTTAAAAGAAGATGCATTTGAAGTTCGACGTTTATCAAGACCCCAGGACACTGGACAGACTTGCAAATCACGAGAACGAAGACAGTGCTAGACTTGTGTAAAGTTAATATCAAAAGAAAAACCTCTATTATGACGTTCTTCCTTTTATACTTCCTTTTAAGTTTTATCGGTAGATATAGTATTTGTGCGTCGATGAACCTAACCTACCCATTACACAAGGGACTGGATTCATTAGGACCGAGCATTGCTGCGCCTCGAAAATCAAAGTTAAGCAAGCATTACTTTTTGTTTTTTCTTCGTTCTGCTGCCTCATCTCTTCCGTCCCAGTTTCTTTCCGTCAATTTACGATAACAATTGTCTTATTTCACGTATTTAGCACTCGCAATGTAAGATGGAAAGACGTAGGCATATTTTGGCTATATGAGTTTTTTTTTGGTGCGTGTATGCTTTAGGTCTAATCAATTATTGCGGTCGACCTAAAGTTGCTAAGTGGCAGTAATCTCTCTACGCGAAAATAGGGTTTAACAACTTATTTTTGCATGTAACAAATAATGTGCTTTTTTTAAATAGATGCCGTCGTGGGTAGAGTTGACTATATTAAAGTTGTACATTATAACCAAATCCATTTCTTGTAAGGAATCTTAATTGGAAAACAAAAACGGACTCGTTTGATGTTTTAGGTAAGGTTTAACCGAACCAAAGTCAAAACATCAAAAGAACTCGAGTAAGTAAACTTTTCTGTAAGTTTCAGATACCACAGTGTTGCTGAAGTTTTAAGTCCACGTGACGTATTACTTTTAATAAGCTGCTTACAAAGTTTTCGAGCTAGTAAAAATTGGTCACGTAACGCTACATAAAATTAAAAGTATCACTTTTGAAAACTACCATTAGTTATCAATATATGTCGCTATTACGTTTAAAAACCGTGCTCTCCATCTTCCTGTACCATCTTATTCTTAGGGCAAAGATATAAAGGTGTGCGATATCAATGGTGTGCTATTTATTGGTCTGGCCACATTTATACATTTGTGTTCTTTCATTGCCTTTTACTGAGCTTAGTACATATTGTTTTGTTTCGTTTTAATGTAGCATATTATATTTTCTTTTAATTTATAAACGCTTATACATTCTTAAACGCATAAAGATTGACTTTTCTAAGGTTTCGTTGTTATGCTTTAGTTGTTGATTGATGACTTCAGTTCGGTTAGTTTTGTTTCACGGTGTTTATTTTCATTTGCAAGAAGGTTTATGCGTTTGCTTTGATTATTAACAATAACGTTTTTTTTCTAATTCGCGGGGGGTTTGTTGGGAGGTGGGGGGGGGGGGGTGTTACTTGTGCATTTGTACTGATTTGGTTTCCTTTGGTATTGTTAGCTACTCTAGTCGGAAGTCGATAACTTTTTACATCTTTTCTTGTATTGAATATCGTGTTGGAATAGTTGCTGAACGTCATCTAGTATTTAATGCAACAGGCGTTGTATAAATAATTGTTCCTGGCGGTCCTTCTTCGGTCTGAGAGTGGTACCTGTTTGGTGTTCTCTTTATGATTCATTGGTTTCTGCCACAACGCTGGATTCCTTCCTTCTATCCTTCGCCCTTTCCTTCTGCGCCCCAAGCATCATTCTTCGCAAACTTAATAAACTTTTTACCTAGGTCTGCAGTTAGCGGTTCGACGACGAATCCTTGCACCTCCCTTCCGCCCCTCTACGTGCGGATCAAATGTATTATTATTATTAAATTCACTTGAATCTTGTTATATAAATCCATTCAAAACCAAAACTGGCATAAGAGAAGCCGTCAAGTTTCCAAAAAAGGGTCGGCCTTTGAAAGTAGTGATATCATTCAACCACGGAAAGCCGCAAAGGTTAATCATATTTGCCAAGTTAATCGCACCGAATAATACTTTGAACGTTAAATGAAAACATTATATAGGCAGTAAATCAGTGCCTAGGGTTTTAATAACCAGTGATTTTGCACAAAAAATTGACAGAAGTCGTAAACAGAAATAAAAAAAATAGTTTAGTTACAATAATTTAGTTAAAAAATAAAGAAAAACTTTAGCGAAAAGTAATTTAGCAAAACTAGTATGTTACGTAACACTTCGTCATACGCCCTCCATCATAACGGATGGTAGCATATTTGCTTCAACCCCCCTCCAGGTGTTACGTAATTTGTGGACGCTCCCTTGTGTCGGTGTAAATAACATTCCTCTTAATTTCCTGCATACTGTTCGGTTGGCTCACAACTCCTACTTGTTAAAATGTTAATGCATATTGATTGGTACTAAAGATAACGTTCTGTGCAGGAGCAGTTCCTAATGTGGAATGCTCCTCACATTCAGTGCAGATACGAACCCTACTGTGTGTGTAATTATTCCCACTGTTAGGTGTAGATAGAAATCCTACCATCTCAGATGAATGTACTGCCACTGGCAAAATTCCGATTTTTTCAGATTTTGCGCATAGATTAGCCAGCTATTAGTTGATATCAAAGTGAAACAATAAATGCACGCACCATCGTCGCTTTTAATCTGCAGTGACATCCATCTTGAAATCTGGGCCATTTTGAAATTATGCATATTCTTGTCTGATTTCCTTCAGTGCCAACGTCACTAGTAATCTCTAATGGTCACCATCTTGAAATCAGATGTCCATTTTGAAATTATACTTATTATCGTCCAATTTCCTTCAAATTTAGAATGTAGAGGGTATAGTTGATACCTTTGAAACAATGAATGTGCCATCGTCACTTGTAATCTCTAATGGTCGCCATCTTGAAATCAGATGTCCATTTTGAAATAATGCTTATTTTCGCCCGATTTACTTCAAATTTAGAATGAAGACGATATAGTTGTTAACAATTGAAACAATGACTGACCCATCGGCATTATTAATCTATAATGCACGCCATCTTGCAATCAGGCAGCCATTTTGAAATTATGCTTATTATTAAAAATAACGTGTATGGTAATTTTGATGACCTTATGAGTGACAAACATTTTTATGCCAATAGAATAATGCTCATACATGTAAACATAAGGAGTTGTAGGAAGAATTGGGAAAAACTATTGATTGACCTTGAAAACAGTGTTATAAAATGGGATGTAATAGTTCTAACAGAAATTAATATACATGAGATTGAAACGGAAATTTATAATATGTGTAATTACACAAGATATAGTGTATGCAGGAACACACAAAAAGGAGGTGGCATTTTGGTTTTTATAAAGGAAAATGTTTTTAGTAATATTGTGTGCAAAGCAATCAAAATGGATGAAAATGATTCATTAGACATTACAATGAATACAAATAGCAACAAATACAATTTAGTAATTTGTTATAGGAAACATTCATCTAATAGGAAAGTATATATTGCAGAATTAAAAAAAATAATAAAGCAAAAAGACAATGCAAAAAATGTAAACAAAATCTTTATTGGAGACTTCAATCTTAATACTTTGACCGAAACACAGAATGAATGTGAAAAATCTGATATACTCAAATTTGAAAATCTTATAGCCTACAATGGCTATACACAACAAATTGTAACAGCTACCAGAGAAGAGATAAGGGACAGGGTAATGACAAAATCATGTTTAGACCTAATCTTCACTAAACTAACTAATTTAAACTGTAATAGTGCAGTAATAACTACTAAACTAGCAGATCATTACTATACTTTAATAGGATTAAATGACACTACTATGCCTAACACTAAACTTAAAACTGGAAATGATAAGACTAATGCACAATGGAAGAAAAGCCTAAATAATAAAAAAATAGTAGAAGAACTAAATAGCATGAATTGAAAGTAATTGGGGCTGAAAGTAACCCAAATGAGATATATGATAAAATACACAATACAATAATGATGATATACAAAAATAATACCTTGGGAAAAAAAACAAAATAAAAATAAAAAGAATTACATGAGACATGAATGGATGAATGACGATTTACTTAAAAAAATTAACATTAAAAATAACCTTTGGAATAAAATTAAAAAACTAAAAAAGAGAGAGGAAGATAATATTTCTTTGCATTGGGAAAATGAAAGTATAAAAATATGAAAAAAGAAATAGACAAAGATATTAGTGAAGCTAAACAACTTTTTTACAGTAAATACTTCTCCAATATCAAACGGATGGAAAGAAAACCTGGGAAAAAATGAATCAAATTATAGGAAAAGATAACAAGAATAAAAGTATTGAGGCACAAATACAAAAAAGCTTTAGCCAAAGTAATTTTAAAGATACATGTGAAAAGTTTTCAGTACACTTTTAGGATCAAATACCTGACATTGATATGGACTTAAAAAATCAAAAGTTAAATGGGAAAAAAAATAAAAATATTAGAGACAGAATTAGATATACAAAAAACAAAAATTCAAATAAAACAATGGAAATCTTTGAAGCTAATATCTATGACATAATAACAATCATAAATGATATGAAATGTAAAAAATCAAGTGGACATGATGGCTTCCTAATGGAACATTTTATCGCTACCAAAGAAAAAACAAGTGAATTTATGGCAACACTAATAAATAGCATCATAAAAACTGAAATATGGCCAGATACTTAAAAAAAACAAATAATTAGACCAATTTACAAAAAAGGAGAAATGGTAAACTTAAATAATTATAGACCAATTTCCCTGTTGCCAGTTTTAAATAAAATAATTGAAAAATTCTTTGCTAAAAGAATAGAAATCTTTTTTAATAAATACAATATCCTGAATAAAAATCAATTTGGATACAGAAAAGAAATTGGTACGATTGATGCATTAGAACAAATTAATAATAATGTAACAAGAGCGTTAAATGATGGTAAATTTGCAGGAGCCATTTTTATTGATTTAAGTAAGGCTTTCGACACGCTAAAACTGAAATATTGTTAAAAAAAATCTACAATCACGGGCTTAGAGGAAAAATGTATAATATTATGAAAAGTTATTTGACAGGAAGGAAGTGCAGTGTAAAATTAGGTGAAGAAAACAGCAGCTGAAAAAATATTAAATATGGTGTGCCACAAGGTTCTGTTTTAGGACCACTACTTTTTTAAATTTATATCAATGATATTTCAAACATTGTCTGGAAAACTGAATTAACTCTCTACGCTGATGATATTTTCTTTTTATCTATACACAATAATAATAAGAAAATGATAAAACACCTACAAGAGGACTTTGATAAATTGAAAATTTACTTATTGCAAAATGATTTAATTTTAAATAAAGACAAAACTTGTTATCTCCCAATAAAAACCTCACACATGCATGAATCAAAGAGAGACATAATTATATGTGAGGATAATTGTGAAACTGAAAACTTAAAATGTGCTTGCAGCAAAATTAATAAAATATATAATATTAAATATTTGGGACTAGAAGTAGATTCTAGCTGGAAATTTTATACTCACATGGAAAAATTAAACCAAAATATAAGAAGAATAATACCAATCCTTTATAAAATTAAAGATACATTAAATGATAATAATAAGAAAATGGTTTTTGAAGCATTAATCATGTCTAACATTAAATATGGAATTTCACTTTATGGATCAACCACAAAATCTATGTTAATTCAACTTCAAAAAGTGACTAATAAAGCTATAAAAGTATTATTTAAATCTGACAAAATAAAAAGTAGTAAAGAAATCTACAAATTTGTAAATATTATGAATATTGAGCAAACACATAGGTACGAGATTATAAAAAAAATTTATTTCAAAGCAGAAAATAAAAAGGAAAATAATAGATCTGTGAGAGGTGACAATAATTGGCTCATTGAACCCCAGTGGAGAAATTCTTATGGCAAAAGGGGGATGACGTATATGGTACCGCATTACATGAATAAAATACCAGCAAAACTAAGAAATTTGAAAAACTTCAGACAAATGGAAAAAGAAATTAAAAACTGGATCAAAACAACATAAAATACAAACTTTGGTGCTACATAACATTTAATATATTTTTAATAAAATATCATTAATAGAGCATTAGTAATTGTATTTATAATTGTATATTGTGTAGCTATGATTAATTAATGTATTTAGGTTTAGTTAACTGTAAATTGTATATATTTATGTAAATTCAAACTGTATATAAATGCTTGCACAAACAAGTCGGAAGACTTCGTGCCGCTTGTACTTAACACACACGTTGTACAATTGAATAAAGCTATTATTATTATTATTATTATTATTGCCTGATTTCACAAAAAATTAAAAAACGTGAAATCAAAAATTAAAAGGAAGTTACACTCCGTCTCTAGGTTGGGTGTATTGTGCAATCTTCTCGCTGCAGGCAGTACCGTCAATTGCACTATTTTATCGGTTAGATGCAAATCTCAAAGTAATACGTATTATAAACAAAAAGGGAACGTAAAATGTTAAGAGTAAGGGTTTAAAAGTCAAAACCTAGAAGTAACACGGAGAAGCTTAGACAGTCAGGGTCTATGTAAAATTTTGTCAGTAAGAGGGTGGTAAGCATAAGGCCATTAACACTCGATGGCCAGCTTTCGTTCTTAAGAATAGGAAATCAATGAATACATTTTGACAAAAAAAACTGTAAGAGATCCTCCTATGAATACCCTTGTGTTGATCCAGTGGTAGTATGGTGTACGTTTCCTGCTTTGCTTTATGTTGAAAAGTTTATTTTTCGGTTTGGTAACATGACAGCATATACGCAGTAGAGAGTATTATTGGTTGTCATCAATTACTTTAACCCTACGAAATACGTTTAAAGACAGCTTTTTAAAGAAACTTCTAAGCCCCCAAAGACCTGCTAAATTCGTACATACACACGTTCTGTCCGAACAGGTTAGAATTATATTTGCAAAGTTTGATTTACAAAATTGGCGTATAAAGTCATTAAGCAAGTCTAATGTTAGTGGAGTGTGCATTTCCTGCTTTCTTTTAGGTTGAAATGTTTTTTTATTTTCAGTTTAGTAACATGACAGCATTAGCGCAGCAGAAAACATTGTTGGTTTTCATCAATTACCTTAAATGTACGAAATTCGTATAAAGATAATCAAAATTTCTAAAGCATCAAAAGACAAATGACAAATTTCACAATAAAATTGTATGCTTAAAGTTCTTTAACGATATTCCAAGAACGAAGAAACCCTGCTACAACCGTTCATGTTCTCTCCGAATAAACTAAGCTAACCACCAGATCGTTAAAGGTCTAATGCTTAACAGCCTATTACTGACAAAATCTTACACCTAGACCCTGACTGTTAAAGCTTATACAAGGTGGGGCAGAAAGGAAGGAACACCCTTAGCAATCAAAGATGGTTAATGTTAGGATAATAAAACCTTGCATGGTATGTAGGCGAACGGGGAGCCAACTAACCATGAATCGATCACTGACCTTGATGCATATTTTCAAGGTCATCGTGATGCTAACTTTTTAACTATGCTTCGTAGAACCCCAGTGTAAATTAGAAACTTGTAGACAGTGTCAAGGCATGGCTAATGCAAAATACAGAACGAAATTCGGTATGTTAGTTTAGGAGTTACGGGCATTACAAGAATCATTCTGTTGTGCTGGCCGAGTGGCTTTCCTGCCAAACAGTTCTGTCAGGCTCTTTCGTACACCATGCATTGTCTTGGTATGTTGGCAGCATACGCAAATTGGCATAATTCATTAACCGTGATCAGCTCTGAAACAAAATCAGAAATGTTAACCTGAGGGAGGAACAACATTAGTTTCATTTCTAGACGACCACGGTGACTAAACTATGCCGACGTGCATAAGATGCTGTAGTTTGCAGCACCATTCTGTTTATACGTGTAATGTAGCAGGTTGTGTTGAGCTAGTGTTGAGTCATCAGTGTGTCAGTTGCTGTTTGTTTCCAAGCATGCTTCATGTACTCTGAGGACCACTGGACTTAATTTTACACTCACTGTTTGGCAGGAAAGCCACTCGGTCAGCACAACAAAATGATGCTTGCAATTTTCGTAACTCCTAAACTAGCGTACCGAATTTCGTTCTGTTTTTTGCAATGGCCATGCCTTGCCAATGTCTACAATGTCATGGTTAGTTGGCCCCCCGTTCGCCTACATACCTTGCAAAGTTTCATTATCCTAACATTAACCATCTTTGATTGCCAAGGGTGTTCCGTCTTTTCTGCCCCACCCTGTATATATACAGGGTGATTGATAAAGTACTGAAAAATAGGCCTGTAAGACGTAGGCATATGAAATGTAGGCCTATAAAATGTAGGATTATAATAGACCTAATAAAATGATGATGTTCACACGATTACTCCAAGTTTTGTGCAGTGCACCTTAGGTTATTGCCCGTCATAATTTAATGGGATAGTTCCTGCTCCCCCCCCCCCCCCGCAGAAAATAAAATGTTCTCAACAGGTATAGCTACTAGCCTAGTGAGCTCATCTAATATCCTGCTTCATTAACTGTCAGGGACGACGCTAAGGGGGGGGGGGACGAGAGGGGGCGCTCGCCCCCGTCAATTTTTGGCCGCCCCCCGGGCGCCCCCCCCCCCCACCATCAGATCAAAATTAAACGTAAAAAGATAGATAATTCTGGTTACTTATTAAGAACACTTCTACCTTAGTTTATTTCACAGGGACTGGAAGACACTCCAATGGAGACTAGTTGACACTTCAATGGAGCCTAGTTGTTACTGTGAGAGTTGTAAAATCATATTTTTTTCGTCTGGATTGAAAAACATTCCAAAAAAAAAAATGGTGTAGAAAACAGCTAAGAACGTTCGGTGTGAGAAAGAATTGCAAGTGTTATTCTTACTCTTTTTTGGAAGTAGAACTTTCGGTTCGCCCCCCTGGCTAAAATTGTTGGCCCACTGCCGCCTCCCCAGTAAAGTCATTCTAGCGTCGTCCCTGTTAACTTTGTGCAACATTTTATTGTTAAGCTAGGATTTGAACCCAGTAGCCGACAAGGTTTGAAATTCGTTGATATCTCCAACCGTATTCATGTATTGCAGTGCATTTGGATTGCCAAACCGAAAACCTTGCATACCTCTAAATAATTTAGTCAAATTTAATGAATTTCCTGAACTCAGTACTCAGGATTTAAACCAGTAACTGAAACGTTATGAAATGCGGTGATAATTTCAACCGTATTCATGTATTGCAGTGCATTTTGATTACCAAACCGAAAACCTTGCAAACCTCTAAACAATTTAGTTAAATTTAATGAATATTCTGAACTCAGGGTTTGAAGATGTAACTAAAAAGGTTAGAAATGCGTTGATATTTTCAACCGTAGGGCATTAGTAGCAGTGCAATGTAGCTTGCTGATAAGCTAGCCTAATAAATAACGTAACTGCCGGATTGAACGCTGACATTACTTGGATGTCGGAAATAAACATTAGATATTTCCTGGTTTAGAATGAAAGTAAGCTACCACTTTAATTCAACACTACATTTTCGAAGTGTCCGCCTTGTGCTGCAATGCAGTGACAAAGCCTTTGATCAAGATTTCGCCAAACTCCCTCGATCATATCCGGTGTAATTGTTTGACAGATCTCAACAATACATTGCTTTAGCTCCTGAACAATCCCCAGGTGATGTAGTGCTGCGCTTAGCCTGTTCCGCAGATAGCCCCATAAAAGTTAGGAGGGGTTAGATCAGGACTTCTGGCTGGTCATTCTACTGCTCCTCCCCTCCCATTCCATCTGCCACCAAAAGTCTGATCCAACCACTCCCGTACATTGCGTTCAAAGTGGGGAGGAGGCCCATCGTTCTGATACCATATGGTATTTAGATGGGCAAGCGGCACTTCCTCTTCAATGGATGGTTAAAATCTCGTCTTGGAGCAGCTGTAAATACCGTTCAGCATTGTCGTCTATCAATGAAGAATGGTCCTATCAACAGTGAACCCATAAACCAGCACCACACATTCGTGCTGGGATTATGTTGGTGCTGTCTTTCAATTGTGTAATATGGGTTTGTGATGCTGTATTCACGTGTGTTCTCTTTGTTAGGTAATACGTATAATGAAATATGGGCCTCGGTCAGTAATTGCCAGACGGCGTAGAAATGTGGCATCACCATCAATGGTTTCAACAACCCATTGTGCTAATTGTTGTCTTCTGTCATAGTCCTCCTCATTAAGATGTTGAGGAATGGCGGGTTTGTATCCATGGTACTCCTGTTCCTTAAGGATTCAATGGATGGCTGTTTGGTTGTATTAAGATGCTAGATCTCGTTGTGATGTTCGAGGGGTTGCTTCGATAGACTCAATTACGGCAATATCTTCATCTGTAGCTGAACGTGGACGACCACATGCTCCCCAGTCGTCTACCACACACCCTGTTCCCTTAAATTTCCGCAACAAATTATTGAATGTGTTGTAACATGGCCTATCTCTGTTTGGATGGCGGGCGAGAAATTGTTCAATAACAGCTGCAATGGTTTGGAAGTTGGCTCCCTCCATGGCACAAAGCAAGACTATTTCAATCCTCTCCTCAATAGTGTACTTCGGGGGCATGTCTCACAGGCCTGCACGTTCTACCCTAATGTTCAACTTCAACGTTCAAAGAAGGTGGCTATGACGGAATACTATAGTTTGTTCCACATTTATGTTTGCAGAAAACTGACTGTATGATGCCACGTTTCCTTGCACCACGATAGCAAAAAACATGTGACTATCACACGTGTTGAGTCTACACAGTTAGTTATAGCTTATGGGTAGGATATTTAATTGTTTTTTGTACTCGTGGTGTCATACAGACAGTTTTCTGAAAACATAATGTGGAACAAACTATACACGACGACCTGACAACACGCCGTTTGCTACAACACAATTAGAAAGCGTCCTTGTCAAGTGCAGGTGGAGATCCGCACAAGTAATTGAAGGGATGCACAAAGCAAGCCTTTATTAGATTGAACAAAGGTTTTTGTTTCATGTGCTAATAAAATTAGGCACCCCTATATAGTATAGACTACATTAAAAAAAACTTTCAACTTATAGGCCTACATTTTATAGGCCCACATTCATAGGCCTATTTTTCAGTACTTTATGAATCACCCTGCATATAGATAATGTAAACGAGCGTGGAATATCATCTTTATCATGAGCGACAACAATGCCTGAAAACAGCTGGCAAGTGGTTATTCTGCAATACAGGTAATGGAAGCCACTGATGGTGACATGCCGACGAGCGTTCGCCATGTGCATGCTGTCTTAAGAGGGTTAGACAGATTACCGTCCTTAGACGGCTTGCCATTTAGTATGTACGCCAGTTTGTGGGGGAAATATTGCAGGACGAAGCAGATATTAAGCTTTGAAATTTCGACTTTAACATGGGAGACATAGGTCAAACCTTACGATAGCTTTTACTAATGTCCCCCCTCGGGATTATAATTGCAAATATCGATTCTGTACGATCTACTCCTTCCTCCCCTACTTTTCTTAGACGCGCGTTTCGTGATCGTAGGTGTTTTACGTAATAAAAAAATGTGAAGTCATTTATGACTGATAATTTTACTAAAGCGCGTGTTTTTTTGTAAACAAATAATTTAGAGGCCAAAAGCGAAGCTAAGAGTTTCACCAAAATCAGTAATTTTATATTCTAAATTGGACGAATGAATTACAAGCAGTTGGTGTTGCGAGTTACAGGTGTTGTTGTAAACACCGTTGTAATAATGTGCAAAGTAAAGGTGGGTACCGAGCCAAAGCATAACACGAAGGCGCTCAATCTAACCAAGAAATCCCCTCTCCCCCAAAAAATAAAATAAAATAAAAACAAAACACGATCTGAGAACAACGACAGTAAACCGTTCTCTACAAAAAGATGGACGGGTGCTCTCGTCACTATCGTCACTTCTACTGCCGAGATAATGTAGCGGGCTCCGCTTTCTTTGCTATTTCGCTGGGTTTTCCCCCTTCCCGTCTGTGTCCCTACTACTTCCTCACCACAGCATGTCTGCTTTACGCGAAGCTCAGTTTGCGTACGCATTTATTTTCAAATTCAAAATGCTACAACATTCCGTTAAGTAGCCATTCAGTTGTTGTTTGGCTAGTGTAAAACACGCCTTTCATATTTGGAAAAGGCCGCGGCTTAACAATTGACACGGCCACGGCAGTCTCGTTGTTGGCTCTTGTATCTTGGCTATTGGCTGAAGCTTTTTCCCATTTTTTTATCGTGATGGCTCCTCAACCTCATGTCCGATTCCGGATTTCTGTTTTGATAAACCTTGCATATGAACACGGCTATAGACAAAGTGTGGTTTGAGTAGTCCTTGTGGTTTTGCCGTGATGAGCAGTCCAAATTTGCATTGGAGTGTAATCACAGTGGTGCTCCACTCCAAACATCGAGGAATGTAATTTAGACACACGCTAGTGTGTCGCGCAAGTTAGGCAACAGGCATCAGTTCAATTCAATAATTGTCGAGGACGTAAACCATTGCAGTGCGACGCCATAGCATAAGTGTCTTATACCCTAAAGCATAGTTGGGCATGTTTCAGGTACTTGGGGAAAAGTAATAATGCGGCACAAAAGCTGCTGCTCCTTTGACGGCTTCACTGTTTTGCCCGTATCTCCCATGTTCATAACTTGATTTCTATTCTGTTCCTGTGTGGGTTTATGTTCATGCTCCTTAACAATTTATGCCCAGTATATGCCCAATCGTGCGCAGTTTAGATGATATAATTTAGATGACCTTGAATGCGACCTCCACAATCAGACTGGGTTTCATAATTTGATTCGCGATAACAGACTCTTTCTACACGGGTATGTTATTAAAAAACTACACCCACTGAACGGGACGAGAAATAATGTATAGGACGGTCCTTCCGTCTCATACTCTTCTAAACGTTTCCGACTGTTGCTATCTGTCACCTTTTTGTTGGCAAAGTGAGCAAAGCGAGCAAGGTCGAATATACGACTGAATTTTGATTTTGTGTGTCGGTTTGTCTGTGAGTGTGTTTGTCTGTTTGGGACACGATAATCTTCGCAATTTTGTTCAGATTTGGTTGAAATTTCGTGACAATAAGCATAGAATTTACGAGTTCGAAGATGAAATTCCTATCTCAAATATTTCCGGTGATATCCGGATTTTCCGTTTGATGGCTAAGCCGATCTTATAGTATCTGCATATATAATACGGAGCAGGCGGCCAAGTCACCGGCCACGCCATTCTGTCGTACAATCAAGTACCCCACCCTGTAGTCGCATCTGTTGAAGGGATTCGGCTTCAAATTCGGGTTGAGACACGTTTCCAACGTCTTCGAACAGATGCGCCATTTACTAAACGTCCCATGTCGCCGTCTATTGACGGCCTTGGACTACAAGTTCGGGTTATAACACTTTTTCCAAAGTCTTCAAATAGATGGCGCCACTTACCAGACCTGCCGCACCGTTTTTGAGTTCGTTTTTTGGTAATGTTGTCGTACCAAAGCGGCCAACAAAGTTTAGTCGCGTGGACTGTGCCATTGTCGGCGTTTGAGCTAAAAAAAAAACAAAAAAACAACCCGTGTCTACTAAACCAAACAACTTTAACCAAACGACGATTAGTTCTTAATTTCGAGGCGCCATGGGCCTCGAAATTGGCAGCCCGATACGATGGAAAGGCGCATTTAATTCCTAAATGTTCACTTCCAGAAAGGAGTTGAATTGTTTTTAAATGGGCGGCAACAATCGTTGCTTGCAATAATGTCGCCATGCACGGTACCGAGGTGAATTGTTTCAAAGGAGTAACTAAAACATAGGGTTACTTCCTTACTGAATGCTGGATTTCTCAGGGCTACTTTTAGCCTTCAGTCAAACATACGCATGCGACCTTTCCGGGGCTGCACCAAAGGGGAAATGTCACGGGGCAGCGTTTTCGGAGGGTGCGGGAGAGGGTGCCAGGGCAAGTGTGTGTGGCGGGCAATGCGCGCTACCGAAGTGAATTGTTTCAAAGGATTAACTTATACATGGGAATACTTGCTTACTGAATGCTGGATTTCTCAGTGATACCGTTTTTTTTAGCCTTCAGTCATACACACGCCAGCGACTTTTCCGGGGCTGCACCAATGGGAAAAGGTCACGGGGCGACGTTTCGGGGAGGGGAAGGCGGGCAAGCGTGTAGGGGGGGGGGGG
>JAHWFP010075794.1:25782-35919 GCA_023313725.1 Lithobius niger
CCCCCCCCCCCCCCCCCCCCCCCCCCCCCCCCCCCCCCCCCCCCGCAGCATGCGCACGGGCACAACTAGTCGCTAATAATAACTTTAAAATGGTAAGGCTTGTGGTCGATAGCAGTACATGAACGAAACAAAGCCAATTACCATAAATATATGTTATGGCATGGTTTATAATATGTTTAGTTGCATATTATAGTAGGGCAATGTATAGTGGAGTATCGCTAGGAGCCTATAGGGAGCTCCGTTAGGAAGGAGGAATATTGTACTGCTTAAAGACCCTGTTCCAGCAGTGGACAGATATGGCCAACCTTTATGATACAAATGCATCCAACTCATAAGGTGTTTAACACCTACCTGTAGTTTATGTCATGATACCTCTGTTGTTGTTTAAGATGCTTCTGTGCTGGATACATTTTAAGCTAAGGTAGAATAATTGATCTTTCATTGTATTGAGTACAAGTTTAAAAAAGCTTAACGAATAACGTGATTTCGTTGAACGCCGGCTACACATAATAAGTTAAATCATTCACTTCTGATGCTTCATGCGTTTCTGTTATCACACAGAAAATAATAAAGATCTCCACAGAGAAGGTAATGATGATTAGAGCCATAGCTTGAAATTTACTTTCTGAGGGGCAACGGACCATTTTTACACCTACTCCGACAAACTGCAGCAGACGCAGCTGAAATAAAGCAACAATAGGTTTTTCTGTCGTCCCTACTCCTACTCTTTGCTATGCAGCTTTCTTTTACTACGGGAATTTGTCCGGAAAAGAAAGAAAAATGACATACTGGCTTGCAAACCCTTCTTTGTGTTTGATGCATTCATACTTATATCATCAGACTACAATTAAAAAAATTAGACCTTGTCTTTAAAAAATGCTTTGGTCATTTATGCCCTCTTCATCTAAATGCCTCACTGCCCTCACACTAGCTACTGTCCTGTTGATTAAATTGGTGCATCGTTTGGGTTAGTAGATGAGTAGTCTTATCGGCAAGACCTTACTTGTGATGGTGGCATCCAAAGACCCTACATGTTTCATAGGAGAATTGTCCCCCTCCGTCTCCAGATAAACTAAGCAGTTTAAAAAGACCTTAATTCGACCTTAATTCTTTTTTTTTTTATTTCCGATTTAGAAAATCGGAAATAAAAAAAACCGATCCTTTAACTCTGGGATCGGAAAATTGTACTTTCAATTTTTACAGTCAAATTCATTCAGCAAGCACATATTCTAGTTAGAGTTTGGTTTTGGCAAGCCAGAGCTTGAAACCCAGACTAAATAAGTGAACATTGTTTGACAACTTCCTATGACTTTAGAAACGAATGTTTGAGAGTCATCACACGTAAAGTAGACAGGTTCCACTTGTACGCTACGCCAAGAAGTCGCTGCCCCCGTATATCAGAAGAAAGCTTCTCCTGATTCAAAGAAGTACAATGTGAAGCTAACGAATAGTAACACTGATAACTTCGATTTTAAAAATACCAGATTGACCAGTTTGATGTAGAGCTTAACAATGTGTTTTGTCGTCAACTTCACAAAGCAGGTATGGGATTGAAGAGAAGCATAGTTCTGACATCTACTGTCATCTTGACGTCCTTCGTCTGCTTTCTGTTTTAAACCGCTATCCAATAATAATGTATATACTCATAGTTTTGCGAAAGGCATTTCGATTACTACTATAACTGCTGAAGTAAAACGTTTTAAATCAATCCAAGGATAATATTCAACAATAAATCACAAAGTAAGGGTTAAACGTAGCAGACAGTCAACATTAAAACATGGGGCTTGTGAGAATACAAGATGTGCTATTTTCAGAAAATATATTAAAAAACCATCAGTTTTTAGAGGCCAAAAAACGAGTTGATTTTCCTCCTTGTTTGTAAGTTTGTGGCCATCACGTTACCACGAACAGCTTCTTAGTTCTGTTAGAGCATGGACTGTCCCAGTAAAGCACTAAGCTTGTAAACAGAAGTTCCTGGCTTCGAGTTGTCTTTTCGGCTATAATACCACAAGTGCTTCTATGAAATCGATAATTTGTGTGTTTTAGCACAAAACTCCTTTGCAGATTTAATTTCCCAAGACCGAAAGTCGAGGGACATTTGTTGGAAAGGAGTTGAGTGCTAAAACACACAAATTATAAATTTCATATAAGCACGAGTGTAATTCGGTTTGAGAATTTTTGTTTTCTTTCTACAAAACTATTCTCTGAAGGAATTTCGTTTTACGGTTTCGATTTCGATTTCCGATTTAATTTTCGATTTATGGTGTTTAGTTTTATGTATAATGTTTACCTTTCATGTTTGGTTTACGATGTTTAACTCTTATTGGCGTAACGATACTACCCACCATAGCATTTCGTCATCCAACCTGTAATTTCGTTCACATCGACATTGGCATTTCGTATTAGGCCTAACGTAATTTTTATGTTGCTGATACACCAAATTAAACGTAAAAAGCCGAGAAGCTTCCTCGTGCTTCCGTAAAAAAAAACGACGATTACGAAAGTAACGTCATTTCCCTAATACGGACATCAAACTAACAGCAGCCTCTAAGTGTGATATACTGTCTAGATCTGTGGTTTGTTTGTCAGCGCCCATTGAAAAAAAGCTTCGATCTGTATAATTACTGAAGCGGAAGGTACGCTGTGGTGTTATCGGCTATAATACCACAAGTGCTTCTATGAAATCGATAATTTGTGTTTTAGCACGAAACTCCTTTCCAGATTTAATTTCCCGAGACCGAAAGTCGAGGAAAATTTGTTGGAAAGGAGTTGTGTGCTAAAATGCATAAATTATCGATTTCATAGAAGCATGAGTGCAATTCGGTTTGAGAATTTTTGTTTTCTTTCCACAAAACGATTCTCTGTAGGAAATTCGTTTTACGGTTTCGATTTTGATTTCTGATTTCATTTTCAATTTACGAAGCAATTTTGATTTATGATGTTTAGTTTTATGTATAATGTTTACCTTTTATGTTTGGTTGATGATGTTTAACTCTTATGTGGCGTAACGATATTATCCACCATCGCATTTCATCAAGCAACCTGTAATTTTGTTCGCATCGGCATTGGCATTTCGTATTAGGCCTAACCTCATTTTTATGTTACTGATACGCCAAATTAAACGTAAAACACTGAGAAGCATCCAGGTGTTTCCGTAAAAAACCGACGATTCACGAAAGTAATGTCATTGACTTAATACGGGCATAACTATTCCCGAATCCTGCCGAGAAACAGGTTCGTGTTTCCGTAAAAACCCGACGATTAATGAAGCTGACATCATTTCCCTAACACGGCCATAAAACAAACAGCATCCTCTAAGTGAGATATACTGTCTAGATCTGTGGATTGTTTGTCAGCGCCCATTGAAAAAAGCTTCGATCTGTATAATTACTGAAGCATAAGGTACGCTGTGATGTTATCATATGTAATATCCCAAGAGCTAAGGAAATTATCGATAATTTTTTCAACCCGAGTGTTTTGGCCCCTGTAAACTCACGAGTGATATTTAGGCAGACATTAATTTCACGAGTGCGAAGCACGAGGGAAATTAACTGCCAATAAATAGCACGAGTGAGTTTAATGGGCCAAAACACGAGTGTTGAAAAAAATTTGATAATTTTCATTAGCTCGCGGGGTATAAAGGTACAGAATTTCTCGTCATTTATCATTATTCAGCACGCTAAATTACATACGCAGAATTGAGAAATTTATAAAAGTCGCTGCTGCCCTCCAATTATCAGTGCGCCGATTTGCCCCACGGCCGCCAGGAATAAAATTGATATTCGCCGCCGCTGAAGAATTTGTCATTGGCGCACACCTCCAAACAATTCCATGATAATAAATTAATACAGTACATATTAATGTAGTACATATTTTTGCTTTTTCTATTATTGGAAGCGTAAGCAAAAAAAAAATCAAATACGCACTGTAGTGGAGCGTAATAAATTTCAAAACGGTTCTCAAGAATTTGTTGCTAGGTTACGTTGACGTTAGGTCTAACGAAACAGCCGGGCTAACGGGTTTTGCAACTGGCTTCTACGTGTGACTGCAGGCATTGCTAGGTTACGCAAACGAATGAGACAGTGCGTATCTCGAAAGACAGGCCTTTCGGATTGTTTCTGGTAGTAAAATACAAACTTTTATTTAAAATGAATTCAACAAACGTAACGTAACGTGTCAACTGTGTAACGTTTGAAGCGAGTGACTGCCGAAAGTGTATCAACTTCAGAAAGCGCTCGCCATGATTTGCATTACAATGCACTGACCAATGAAAGCTACAGGATATTGCCTTACTGATTTAGTTTTAAATGTAGCCAATGAACATCGACTTACAGTGAGAATTTCCCTGACCGAAATTTGCTCACTTGATTTCAAAAGCAACTGCGTGATTATCACTGTAAGTCGATGTTGATTAACTAAATTTAAAACTAAATCAGTTAGGCAGTATCCTGCAGCTTTCATTGGTCGATGCAGCGTAATGCTAAACCGTGCAAAACATGGTGAGCGCTTTCTGAAGTTGATACGCTTTTGGCAGTCACTTGCTTCAAACGTTACACAGTTGACACGTTACGATACGTTTGTTGAATTCATTTAAAATAAAAGTATGTATTTTTCTACCAGTAACAGTCCGGAAGGCCTTTCTTTCGAAATACTGCACTGTGTCGTTCATTTCCGTAACCTAGCAACGCCTGCAATCACACGTAGAAGCCGGTGGCGAAGCCCATTAATCCGCCTGTGTCGTTAGGCCTAACGTCAACGTAACCTAGGAACAAATTCTGAACACCTTTTTGAAATTTATTACGCTCCACTACAGTATTTTATTGTTTTTTTTTTATTTACTCTTGCAATTTTAGAAAAAATAAAATTATGTAGTGCATTTATTAATTTATCATTACGGAATTGTTTAAAGTAAAAAGTTTGGAGGTGTGCGCCAATGAAAAATTCTTCAGCGGCGGCGAATATCAATTTTATTCCTGGCGGCCGTAGTGCCAATTGGCGCGCCGATATTTGGATGGCAGCGCGACCTTTATAAAATTTTTTAATTTTGCTTATGGAATTTAGAGTGCTGAATACTGAAATATGACGTGAAATTCTCTAACTAAATACCCCGCCAGCTATTGGAAATTATCAAATTTTTTTGATGACTCGTGTTTTGGCCCAATAAACTCACTCGTGCTATTTATTGGCTGATAATTTCCCTCGTGCTACGCACTCGGAAAATTAATGTCTGCCTAAATAACACTCGTGAGTTTATAGGGGCAAAACACTCGAGTTGAAAAAAATTATCGATAATTTCCTTAGCACTTGGGATTTCCTTAGCATGTGAGGAAAAGGAGTATTAACGGTGATAACACCACCTCTTCCTCGGTTACACCACTTCTTCCTTTTCATTGTACGCATGCGCAACTTGCTGAGCTATGCTTAAAACAGATGCTAACTACCAGTTAATGGTTGCGGCTTTTGACTCGTATATATACCAGCAGGAGAACTCGACACATTCATTATAATTTTCTTATTTTTACGTCAAACTTTATAATTGTTTATGGTAGTATTTTATAATTTTTCTTCGGCGATCTATTGGCTTAAATAATTTTAATTTTTACCGCAATAGTCTTTTAGTTTTTCGATCCATGGTAATTATTAGTAAATGATAAAAAAAAATCAGTATAGGAACACATACAGCGCCATCTCTTGGCGGTTTTCAAGCAATGCCAGGTTGATGTGGCGCATTTAACAGGAAAAAGTCGCAGACAGACGCCTATAACTTCTCGTTGGAGACAAATAATTTTATGAACTGATAGATTGGTACACTACTAAAACGTAGCATTACGTTACAAATATTAATAAACACAAATAATGCGCTTAATTCTTTTGTTATTATTAATTTTGAATTGGGATATACTCCAGTAAAACAGCCCTCTAGCATTTGTGGATAATACGGCTAAATAATGTTTTCGCACTCAGCCTGTAACCAGACTAAATCTAACTCATGCTAATTAATTTGAAATTATACCCTGCATATATAACTGCAAAATAATTAGCATTCGTTAGTTTTAATGTCAGGTTACAGGCTTCCTGCGAAAACAGTATTATCCACAAAAGCTCTAGGGCTATTACTACTGAGTATATCCCGCTTATTACCATGGTGGAAGGTAGAGGAAGAGATGGTGTTATCGATGAAGAGGGGTATTACCTCTTCCTCGATAGCACCCCTTCTTCCTTTTCTGCATGCGCAACTTTCCGAGATATGCTTAAAACAAATGCTAACTACTAGTTAATAACCACGGCTTTTGACTCGCCTATTTACCAGCTTGAGAACTAGACATATTCATTATGATTTTCGTATTTTTACATCAAATTTTATGAATTTTTTACGTTAGTATCTTATGATTTTTCTTCGGCGATCTATTGGCTTAAATAATTTTCATTTTTACCGCATTAGTCTTTTAGTTCTTCGTTCTCATGGTAATTATTAGCAAACGATTACAAATTAGTATAGGAACACATACAGCGCCATCTCTCGGCGGTTATCAGCAATGCCTAGTTGATGCGGCGCATTTAACAGGAAAAAGTCGCCGACAGCAGCATCGCCTATAACTTCTCGTTGGAGACAAAAAAATTTATGAACTGATAGTAAATAATAATAATAACGCTAATAAAACGTAGCATTACATTATAAATATGAATAAACACAAATAAAGTGCTTTATCCTTTTGTTATTATTTATTTTGAATTGGGATATACTCCAGTAAAACAGCCCTCTAGCTTTTGTGGATAATACGGGATATAATTGCAAAATAATCACGCTACGCGCTCACGATATAATTGCAAAATAATTAGCATTCGTTAGTTTTAATGTCAGGTTACAGGCTTCGTATGAAAACAGTAGTTGTATTATCCACAAAAGCTCTAGGGCTATTACTACTGATAACACCGCAGTAGCTTTCGTAAGCTACTGAAATGTTATCACCGTAAGTCGGTTATAATTGGACGAATTTAGTACACGATCAAGTAAGCAAATGTCTGTCAGGGAAATTCTCAGTGCAATTCTGTTTCGTTTCGATTAGCCGGGGTCTTTTCAGTTATAATACCACGAGTGCTTGTATTAAATCGACAATTTGGGTGTTTTAGCACGAAACTCCTTTCCAGTTTTAATTTCTCGATACCGAAGGTCAAGGGAAATTTGTTGGAAAGGAGTTGAGTGCTAAAACACCCAAATTATACATTTAATACAAGCACGAGTGGAATTCGGTTGAGAATTTTTGTTTTCTTTTCCCTAAAAGATTTTCTGAAGGAATTTAGTGTTAAGGTTTCGGTTTGGATTTACGATCTGTATTTCGACATACGAAGTAATTTTGATTTACGGTGTTTAGTTTTGTTTATAATATTTACCTTTTATGTTTTATTGACGATGTTTAACTCTTATCTGGCGTAGCGTTACCATCCACCATCGAACTTCATCAACCATCATGTAATTTCGTTCGCTACGGCATTGGCATTTCGTATTAGGCCTAACCTCATTTTTATGTTGTTAATACACCAAATGAAACGTACAAGCAGCTTCGTGTTTCCGGAAAATCCAGGCGATTAACGAAGCTGACGTCATTCCACCATCTCATTTCATTAACCAACCTGTATTGTCGTTCGCTTTGGCATTGGCATTTCATATTAGGACTAACGTAATTTTTATGTTGTTGATACGCCAAATTAAGTGTATCTTAACCGAGAAGTAGCTTTGTGGTGTTTCCGTAAAAACCCAATGATTAACGAAGCTGACGTCATTTCCCTAATAAGTGCATAACACAAAGTAGCATCCTCTAGGTGAGATATACTCTACAGATCTGGAGTTCGTTTGTCAGCACTCATTGAGAAAAGCTTCGATCTGTATAATTACTGAAGGAGGAGGTCTGCTGTGGGTTTCGGTTTCGATGAGCCGGGGTCATCCCAGTGTAACCGACCATGGTCTTCATTTAGTGAAAAGAAAACGAAAATTCTCAGTGTAAGTCGACCATGGTCCTTGTTTGGCGGAAAGAAAACAAAAATTCTCTAACTTAATACCCCGCGAGCATTGGAAATTATCAAATTTTTTCAACACTCGGGTTGAAAAAAAATTATCGATAATTTCCTTAGCTCTTGGGATATTACGTATGGGAATTTTCGTTTTCTTTTCATTAAATGAGGACCATGGTCGGATTACACTGGGAAGACCCCGGCTCATTGAAACCGAAACCGACAGCGGACCTCCTCCTTCAGTAATTATACAGATCGAAGCTTTTCTCAATGCGCACTGACAAACGAACCACAGATCTATACAGTATATCTCACTTAGACGACGCTGCTTTGTTTTATGCCCTTATTAGGGAAATGATGTCAGCTTCGTTAATCGTCGGGTTTTTACGGAGACACCACAAAGTTACTTCTCGGTTGAGATACATTTAATTTGGCGTATAAACTACATAAAAATTACGTTAGGCCTAATATGAAATGCCAATGCCAAAGCGAACGAAAATACAGGCTGGTTAATGAAATGGGATGGTGGAATCAGCCCCATCTCATCCCAGCCGTATGCATAAACGCGCATCATTGGCTGGCCGACAATGACGTAGGTGGACTGCCAGCTGATCGCACAACATGGCCGCCAAACTAGTGTCGCATGCTTATCGGCGTATCGTATGCTGAATGGTTCGCCGTCGTCTAGCGATTCAGCGAAATAACGGCATTTATGGAACTATTCAATGATGACTACGACACGTCTGACAACATAAATGTGTTGACAATACTGTTCGTGGAAAGAAACGGTGCATAGTTTGTAAAATATGTGCGATGTTCTACAAAAAGGACCGATTTGCCAGCCAGCTCCGACGGACGCATCGACATTACCGCGCCTAAACAACGAGATCGCAATGGACTACAGCAGCGCGAAAAGAGCCGTGTTTAAACCGTAGAATAATGTGAATTTCTAAAGGATTATAAATAAAGTATTTGTACTCTGGACGTTTTCCACTGAGAAGTAACACAATCGTGATGCGAGAACTGGGTTTGACATGGGAAATAGTCATATCACTACGTCCCGTTGATTTATTTTTATCGTAGGCCTGCAACGTAATTAATTCCCGTGGACAATCCCTCTACGCACGAGTAGTTTTTATCCCCACCACCCAAAGAGGGATGAATTTATTCTGCACTCGTCACTAAAATTTGTTTTTAAAATGCATTATGCTGACTATGTCAAATATTTATTTTATTATTTTTTAATATATCAAAAATATTTAAAATATTTGCTTTCCGCAGCAAATAAAAGGCAGATAAAGAAGTGTTTGGTTTAATTTCTTTTGTCACTAGACCTAACACAATATGAATGGCTGAAGGCCTGTAAATGGCTTGTTGTCTGCCTGTAATGTAATTTTTGGCTAAATTGTACCCCAAAAAAACCTAATAAAAGAAAGCCACCCCAACCCCAGTTTAATTTATTTACATTTTCTATAATTGTAATTTATTGTAAAGTATTTATGCCCTATTTTTTCCATCTTCTTCTTGCCCCTTGGTTTTTTAGAAACGTTATTGTCCAGTTTTCAACAACCGTTGTTTAATTATCGCACTTCCATTTTTTATACAACAAACTTGTTAAAAATTCTAAAAAAAAATTCGAATGCACTCCTGAAAGAACTCCTGAAGATTATTATTGCTAGAAAAGTGGCAAGTTAGCAACTAAATCGACCACAAGAACATAAGGATGGTAACTGGTTTTATTTTTTTTTATCAAAATCTAAGGAAACCCATTTCAGAAATATATACATTCGCTATATTTTTTTTTAATGCTTAATTCTTGCAAATCAAGTTTCTTTGTTTCATCTGCAGTTTAAAACGGTACAGAACCACAGTGGTGTATTCAGGAATTTAAAATTAAAATGTTTGGAAGGGGCAAAAAAAATTGGTCCGAAAGCTAACGCATTTTTAACAATGGCAGTGATTTTTCATGCTTTTCAGAAGCTTAATTTGAAAAATTTTCTTAATGGCACCAAATTTTGTAGTTCTTAGTTTAGCTTTAATACAAATAATTTTTCACATTTTGGGAGTTTAGGGGGTACGTGGGGGGGAGGGGGGAGAGGAAACACTGGCTCGAAGAACGAATTTGGG
>JAHWFP010075794.1:42007-115423 GCA_023313725.1 Lithobius niger
ATACCAATAACTAACTACACTTGTTTAGCATTAGAAGTTTATTTTATGGAATATTATTAACTCATTTATTGGATTCCTATTTCTGTTAACCTTTTAGCATAATAAATATATGATCCAAATAACTGTATTTATTCCCTAGCTCCCTTCCACCACAATTAGAGAGTGAATCACTGCTATAACAGTGGGCCGAATCTGCAATCTTCCATAACCTGTACGTACGGGCAACGGAAAACTTGTACGTTATTTAGTTGGAATTTCAGGGAGAACTATTTACCGTATAACACTGGCGTCCGTGACACTAGTAACTCTCTTTTTGTTCGTGTGAATTTTTTTTAAGCTACTCAAAGCGAAAGATATTTTTTTCTCAATCGGATTATAACACTGACGGCCGCAACTTTTGGCTCTCTTTTTGTCGTATCGAAAATTTTTTTCTTCTTGAGTATATTCTGTTAGTAGCAAATAGCGGAAACCACTTCCCACTTTCTGATGTTGTAGTAATTAGATAACACGAATATTTGCTAACGTTGTAGATTTTGGAAGCCATTTGTCTACTTTTTTTTTATATAATAATTTCCCCTCCCCTTCCCCTCCAACCGCATTTCTCTCAGTTTATGTCGGATACCTAAACGGATTTGCTTTAGGGGTATAAACGAGTTAGCTGTGTGAATTTGAGTATTACTTATTTTACTACGTATTGTGGTGCACGTAAGAGTATAAAATTATTATACCAGTTTCGTTATGAATCTACAAGTAATCAGTGCAACGTTTACAGGAGTGCTCGTTTACAAAACCGCATTATTAGTGCTCTTCATTGGCGAAAGACAATTTTGAGAGTTATAGTGTCATAACTATCCGTTAGTTGTGTGACCGAACTTTTAATCCCGTCATTTTCACCGAGCGGACATTTTTTTTAGCATCATGACTCATACGGCACCGCCTCCCGTTGATGGGTACCTATCTCTTGTGCCAACTTATGATGGTACTACATTGCAGAATAAGTCTAGGTTGGGACAATTTATGCAATCCATCAGAGACACTAGCATTATAGCTGGATGGATAAATGACTTACAGCTGGCAGTGCTCCGTAGTAAAGTACGTGGCGGGGCAGCAACCGATTGTAGAGACACGCCTTCAGTATCACAAGCTACTACAATGGATGAATTAGAAGCAGCATTGAAAGACAGATTTTAACCGGTTATTCCACTCGGCATATTACTTACTAACTTCATGTTACTTCAACAAGGTGACTCTGAAAACGTTCGAACATGGGCTACAAGAGTTCAGCATGAGGGTAAAGACATTCTGCAACAGACGTCAACCCAACCTACGAATGCTACACCTGGAGAAATATTAGCCTATACAGATGCCGCCCAACGTGCAAACCATGCAATTCTTTTAGCACAGTTTTGTTCAGGCTCACGAGCGAAAATTCGGCACCATCTATTGTCAAAGAATCTGATCACGATGAGTGACGCCTTAGATTTTGCCATTATTGAGGAAAATGCTATTTCGGTGGTAAAAGGAATGAACATTAACAGTTTAACAAAAATACAAGCTCACAGTTCGCAAATTATTTCTCAAGACATTAATGATGCCATCTTACTTCGTATTAATAAATTGGAGCAAGTTTTGGATCAAGAAAAAGCAGCGCACCTAACTGGCAATACAGAATACTGCTACAATTTGGAAGTGGACGATAACGGACTTCAGCAACAATGGCTGCAAGATCCTTTGTTATCCGACGCATCGTTTCTACCGCAACATTACGAAACTGCGCCCACCCACATCTGCCGCCCGAGGCATACTTTTCTCAACTATATGTGAACACGTCCTCATGTTTTCCAGTACTGAGGCCTTCGTATAGACAACGGTTAGACTGCCATTTTTTTCAGGAAATCTAATCATTTTGCCCGTTGCTGTCGACTTCGTGAAATGGCTCAGAACCGCCAATTTAATTATTCATCAAGACAGCCCCAAAATCACTCTTACAGCCAAATGTCAAGCGTCACAGGAAATCAACGTTTATCCCTGACTAAGCCACTTCCAACGCAAGACTTCTCATCGAGGAAACAAGCACCGGAAATTCGCGCCCACGATATCATGCGACATTATCAAAACCGTAGAAAAACATTTATGACCAAACCTTGGCTTCGTCATCGGGGCTTGCCTATCAACCCTTCCGGAAAGACAACCTTTCGCCAGTCTGCGTACACAGGATCTTCTAGTGCCTCATCGGTTATACCAAAGTTACCAGTACTCCCCTGTAGTGTGAACGGTGCGGATTACAAGATTATATTAGACAGCGGAAGCCAAATCTTGCTAATAAGCTCAAAGCTGGTACGCAAATTAAAAGCAGACGGTTTTTCTTTAACAGAGCTGCCAATCACTATTAAAGCTATAACGGTTGCAGACACATCATATCCTTTGCGTGCAAAATACCAGTTGGAAATTAAACTGGGTACGAAATTTTTCTTGCTCACTTTCTACGAACCATTCGAGCCATTGTCTCAAAATCATGACCTATTGATAGGAATAGGCTCCATAAGGAAATTAGGACTTGTTTATTACACAAGAGACCACTGCGTCCATTCACAACATGATTTAACTGTTTACGAGATAGGCTATAGTGGGTCAGCCATAACAGCCGGGATATCTATAGTGAGCTCCTCCAAGCCTCCACAAGCAGATGTTGAGTTAGCTCAGGATATTTACATACCACCAAGAAGCAGCCAACTGGCAAAAAATCATTATTAAAGGTCCCACTACCACTCCCATAATGCCGAGATTAGACCGCACACATCCAATTCGTTTAGTAGCTACTGTCATATCGCTCCACGACAATGGGGACAGTGTTGTACTTACCAACCACTCAAAACAAGGCTGCTCTTTTCACAAGGGAACTCTTATTGGATCATGTGAGGAAATAAGCACAGCAGAAATTTTTCCTAGGCATTGTGAAGGAAACCAATTACCACCTTTTGCGGTACAACAGTTTAAATTAGATCATTTACATAAGGACGATCAAGAGGCTGTTCAGGATACGTTTTCTCATTACTCCGTTGTTTTTGTCATGCAATATACAGATATAGGTCATTCCAAAATACCACCAGTCAAGATTGAACTGACTACAAGAGATCCAATCTTTATGCGACCTTATCCAGTACCTCAAAAACATGAAAAGGAAATGATGCAGATGTTAAATGAGCTTGAAGATGCAGGGATTATCACGAAGTGTCTTTCACCCTACAATGCACCTGCAATGTTAGTGCCGAAGAAGAATGGAGAACTTCGTCTGGTCATAGATTACAGAGCGCTCAACCGGCATGTTGTAATACCGAAGTTTCCTCTACCTCACATGAATATGTTAATTCAGGCCGTCGAAGGGAAAAGGACATTTTCCACTCTAGACTTATTCAGCAGCTATTTCCAAGTCCCTGTTCATGAGGACTCTAAACGTTGTCTGGCCTTCTCAGTCGCAGGAGTTTACATATAACAATATTATTTCAGCAGACTACCAATGGGAGTTGCATCCGCTGTGCCCGAGTTTAGCCGGGTAGTGTAGTATTTATGGATGATCTTTTGATTTGTAGCCTCGATCTCCAAACCCATATTCAAGATTTGGAAGAGGTTCTGAAGTGTTTACGAAAAACCGGACTTAAAATAAAACCATCAAAATGCGTTCTAGCAGCAAGGAAAGTGTTGTTTCTAGGTCATGAGACTTCCGAAGGAATTATACAACCAAATGAATCTAAAATAAAGGCGGACAGAGATTTCCCACCACCAACTACGAAGAAAAGTCTTTGAACGTTCCAGGACCTCGTGGGTTACTATAGACATTTTATCAGCTCATGTAGTCAAATTTGCAACCCTTTGTATCATTTACCGCGTAAAGACACCCCTTTTATCGGGACTCCGCAATGTGAGGAAGCTTTCCATAAATTGAAGACCGCTCTAACCACTGAGCCGACGTTGATACTACCTGATTTTGATAAACCCTTCTTTTTAACATCGGATTCGAGCGGAATAGCACTTGGGGCCGTGCTCGAACAGGATGTTGACGGACAACGACATCCTGTAGCTTATGCTTCATGGCAGCTTCGCGGCAGTGAACGAAATTATGATACTTTACGAAGAGAAGCATTAGCAGTTTTATTTCCAGTCAAATCCTTTGAATACTATCTAGCAGGCAGACACTTTACGATTTTAGTGGATCACCAACCCCTCAAGTTCCTATTGGACAAACATCACACGGAACCCATGTTGGCAAGGTGGCGTGCGACCTTAGCAAGTTACAACTTCACCATAGAATACAAGCCTGGTAAGACAAATAGAGCAGATCCACTTACAAGGGACCTACCCCCACCAAGCCCTGAATCAGACAAATCATCAGACAACTTAGAGAATTTAGGACTGATATCTTTAAACAAACTACAAGCTGAAAAATGGTCATCAGATTTTATTAGGCAAAACCAACTTCAGGACAAGATCACAAGACCTATGATTGATTATTTTGAAGGACGGAAATATGACAAACAACGAATAACTTTGCTTCCAATTTCACAATTTTATATGGATACCAAGACACATCTGCTTTACAGGAAAGCTACCCCTAAGGAAATCGAGAAGGACGGTGGCGTTCGTCATCAGTTGCTTGTCCCAGAAGCTCTTAGAGGACTTTTATTTCGTGATTTGCATACTGGACAATTTAACGAACACGTCAGTTGCGAGAAACTTGCCCATAAATTATCAAGGCGTTATTATTGGATCAATTGGAGAGCTGACGTCCTACAATTTTACAAAGACTGTGCAAAATGCCGGCAAAACAGGAACCAGCAGAATATGGTAACTACAGCACAAATTCTTTTACCATCACGAACTAGGGAAGTAGTGCACATTTCAGTATACGGTCCAACAGTGAAGTTACATACAGGAAATAAATATCTTTTGATCATCACGGATGAACTAACCGTTTACACAGAGTGTTTTGCAATACCAGACCAACATAAGAAGACCATTGTCGATGTATTATGTAGCGAATTTTTCCAACGATATACCATTCCTCGAATCGGCCAATCAGAAAATGAAGAAGTGAGAAATATTTTCCTAGATGTGAGTGCTAAATTGGGCATAAAGCGAAACGAAGCACCCACCTTCCACTCACGGAGAATCCATTTAGTCCGACAGCAACACAACATGCTAGTATACATTGTGAGCCAGCTCAGTGGCCATGACCAAACACAATGGGATAGTTGCCTAAGCTGTGTATTGTTTGCCATGCGTACGGCTGTAAATAGCGAATTAAAAACCAAACCCCATCATCTTTTGTACGGCGTAGATCCTAGCTTACATTTGGGATTGTTAACATCAAAACAAGAGCCCATTTACAACCATGACGACTTCGTGAATGTTACTACTCATCAAATGCAAACAGCGTTTAAATTTGCACAATACAAATTACGTAAAGGTACATTTCAGCAAACAGGCAAACTGCCAGGTGCCACCAGAAAATTCAAGGTTGGGCAATTGGTATTGTTACACTCCCCTAAAATCAGTAAACATGGGAGCAAGACTTTGGAATACAGTTGGACAGGTCCATTCCGAATTTTGCGTCAAACTTCACCGGTATATTTTGAAGTACAGTTAATGTCAGGACAAGGAGGACAACAAATTGTACATGTTGCAAAGTTAAAGTATTACGTGCTGACGAACCCGTTGCCCCAATGGAATCGCCTTAGTACTGCATCAGTTATATCGGAAAACACAGATAGTATTGCCACAGGGAATGAAAATGACAGTGTGATGTCATCCGGCGATCATACAGTCAGGACTCGATCGTGAGCAAATCATACTGCACCATTTAGACGAAGCAACAGAAAAATGGTGAGATACAAGTCGTTGCAAGTGTCTGTACCTTGTAGACCAACTCACAACCAGCCAATAGGAAAGTTTAGACAGCCTTGTAATCGTACAAGGCTTTCAAGCAAAGACCCATTTTTAGCGGATGAAGATGATCAAATGGTTACTCACAAACCAATTCGTCAAGCCCCCTCCCCCGCCTCTTCCCTCAATTTTTACAAGAACACTGTGACGACCAGGTTTAAGAGCACCCATTTTACTGCAGGCTCCAACTCGTTATGCACCCTCGCCATTGAAGTCTACAATACCCGTGTCAACAAAAAGAATTTCAGGTTCTGTGTATTCAACTCGTCAGCATCGTGTGTCACTGGCTGCGCAGGAAACAAGTACCACGGAAAGTGTACGTGTGCGGAAATTTGCACGAAGCACAACAAAGGCAAAACAATGTGTAAAATTCGGTGGAACATCAAGCTGACGTAACCCACTACCCCAACCCGTTAGATGCTCCTAGTACCAGCAGTACTAACCACAAGGCTGCACATGCTAATTATTGCCGAAGGTCGAGGAGGACATTTTCGTCATCAACCACCCTTTCATCTGAAGTAGATGACAGGCACCAACATCGGCAAGTTTTCTATTCCATAAGCAGTCAAAATTAGCGTTCATTCTTTAAAAACCGGACAAGGATCCAGCAATGATTTCATGAGCGCACATCAGCTACATAGCAGTGGTAAACCACGTACGAGCATTATGTTACCAGAAGCTCACCCGGATGACGTGTCCGATGACGAGCACCGACAGCAGATTGACTCGCATGTTATTTCCAACGCATCGGCACTACAATTAACAAACCTGATGACAACCCAGATATTGCATCGCAACAAGGAAGTCAGACGGCTTCTTGCAGCAAATTCAGATACCAACCTGACAGCTGGGATAGGTTTATAGCATCTCTACTAAACATAACAACAAGAAGATGTTAAGGACTACTTCGCCATTACGCATTTTTTTAAAAATCATGTCAAAGTCACCACAAAAGAATTGTCCCACTACATATGACGTTATCCTACCTGTTTCTAGCAGACGATCAGGTGTGTATCCAAATATGTACGACGTTTGTTTCGCCTTGCTGCAATCACTAGCACTTGAGCACAGTAACACAACTTCGCCACGAGCCGATAGCACATATTTATCTATAGTCGGGAGAAATGATTTTTTTTACCGAAATGGAGCACTGCTAGTCAACACTCGAGAACATTTCCTTGGCAACACGACTAACCTTATTTTACTTCGAATTGATACTCCATTTCCCAGCCGAGTTATTCAGTTGTGGTAAGCTAAGCAACAGCTCTACTTCTGGGAAACTCGATTTTTTTCTTCAACCTTATTTCGAGAACACAGCAGCAAACTACACATTTTTACACGTGTTCTTTTCTTTTTCTCTCCACTTCCGGCCAACCAACCTACAGGAAGTACGATCTGATAAACAACAACGAGTTTTTTTTCCTGGTAAACGCATTTTTTACGATCAATTGAATGAGCTACGCAAATGATTTATTTTCCCCATCTGAATCGTCGATTATTTTTTTACGACAATCAATTACAGCGGAATCAAATAAAGAGTATGTCAGGAGTTAATTTTCTACTAAAATGTACAGCTACGCGCTTCCTACACGGCTACTATACGCACGCTAGTACATTTTTCCCCCTCTCTTCTCCTACGTGGTTACTAATGGAATTTCGTACAGAGGAGAAGGACGACATGATTAGGACAACGAAGTATCTCAGGACAGCTACGTTTTTTTTCTCCATTTGTCTTTGCAATGATTCTTTCGCGTGCATCGTGAGGTCATCGGTCATTCCTTCCAGTCTGCCCTTTAAAGGTGATGCAAAGCATTTGACGGACTCAAGCATAATTTCGTCAGCGAATTTCCCTACCTGTACATGAAAAAGTCACGATCTCTAGTTTGACCATTCAATGGACTGGCTACCTTTTTATATCATTCATTACTCTTGTGGGATGCATACCACAGGCTAACAACGTGTTACTTCTACCACCAGTCTACTTCTGGTTACCGCGGCGAGGTTTCATTTATTCCCTTCACTGGAAGATCGATGGCCACGGTCTATCTTGTGAACATTTATGAGTCATCGTTGTATGTTGCATTCGAAGACTGGCACGTACTGTAACGATTTCCCCCATTTTTTTCTCAAGCGATAAGGATACACATGTACTGCACAATTGGATTGTTCTGCTTCATTCAAGTCACCAGGTATTATTGACACATTTTGAAGTTATGCAACTACACTAACGCTGGATTTTCATTATTAGGGCATTATTAATGGATTCACCATTTCGTACTTATTTATTCACGACGACGCTAGCTGCAATGAATGGATGGTGCAGTTTTAGATAAACTACTCAAGAATGAACGATTTATACACCAAACTAGAGATGTTGGAAGTATTAATTTTTGGATTTTCAGGTCGAATGACCAGAATTTTTTTTAAGGCAACCAAACAGAGTATACACCTTACGGTGCCGTTATTATTTTTATTGTTCTGCACAACCTTTAGCTGAATCTACAGATTGTTTTATGTGACCTCAATTCAGTTTTGGAAGATATCAGGAGTACGATAATGAAGCATATGATGCAGGCCACGCCAAACCAATAACGTCGCAGAGACTCCAATTGCTCTTGATTAGCAATTAGCAATTAGCAATTAGCAATTAGCTCTTGATGATATATCGGCAACACCGTGTTCCATACATTAAG
This sequence comes from Lithobius niger, assembly GCA_023313725.1. Lineage (NCBI taxonomy): Eukaryota > Metazoa > Arthropoda > Chilopoda > Lithobiomorpha > Lithobiidae > Lithobius > Lithobius niger. The sequence continues at coordinate 50,641 of JAHWFP010075794.1, forward strand.
AATGGCACCAAGAATTCGGCTTCACCATGCATACATCGCTTCCGCAGCACCGCATTTCTTCAATACAACGTATGATTAGTGCACAACACATCTTATCTTCGTATGTCTATACAGATTAACAACTTACCTTTTCGAATCATAAATGCCATTATCACAGTAAAAAGTGAGAATTTCACTTTCCCGTATCAGTTGTATTACTTAATGGTTATCGGTTTTCATCCAACGCCGCAATTTTTTTTGACAACTCCAAAAGGTTACATTGGATATCCCCCCCCCCCCCCACCCATCCCAAGTATTTCCTATTAATTTAAATGGCTTGTCATGTATATTTTGCGAAACCGTTTTATGTGCCCGTCGCGGAGGTTTCGAAAGATTTTATTCATATTTATGATTTCTGCTCGTGCAGCGTTACCCTCTATGTGTCAGTCATTTTTTTTTAACTCGTCAGTTTTTTGTTGTATTCTAGGTACAATACACCCTGCCTTACTAGCACTTTGTTTATTTTTTTTGTGCTATCGCAGGTATTATCATTCCCTATGCCCGGCCCACTATTTTTTTTGGCACCTCAATGAATACGTTTATTGACAATTTTTTCCCCGTAACTTTTATTGTTACATCACACCTTTTCCTTGATAGTCACACGTGGTACGTCACGAGTTATCTTATCATCCTTCAATTTAAGGGTTCAAGCTTTATTCATGCAAATTCCTGAAGTGAAACAGTTTTATTCTCTCGTTTTTTTTTTTACTGTCAAGTCTTACCTAGCATTGCATGATTACTAATAACTTCTTCATGGCATTAATTAATTTTTTTGGAGGCATTTTTCTGGTATGAGAACTCGTTTCAGATACCATCACTGGACGATGTTGGCCTGGAAGGATTCTTCTTGTGATAGCATCAAGTCTTACCTGGGATCCTTGAGTGTCTCCAACTTTTCTCTGCTGCCTCTGGTCATCGCTCCTATATGCTGATTGTGCCCAGTTGCATCATTACACTTTTCCATTGATGATACCAGTCTTGGTCTACCTCGGACTACCCTGCAACATGACTTTTAGGAAGCTATTGTGATAATTTGTTTTCATTTGTGTCACCTCTGCCTGAACCTGGGAAGGCCTTATGAACCTTTTTATGAACCTCTGCGACATATTCTGTATGTACAACATGTTCCTTGTGTGATCACAACATCACATCCATCGAGATATGACCTTCCAAAGTATAGTGGATGTATCTACACCTCAGATGGTGTCACTTTGCGATCAGTTCCATCTTCAAGACTGAGATAGCCATTTTTGCCCTCCACAAGAGCCATTTTGACAGCTCCACAGTTCACATACTTTCGTTGCCTATCTCTTCTATCCATGGACTCGTCCCCGACGTATTCTCCTGTCGCCAAAGGGTATCCCTTCACCTTTCCAGTCGTCTTTGGGTTACTATGTACTTTTTCCCACATGTCAAATTACGATTCCCGTCGGGAGAAGCACCGTCGCCTGTGTATAAGAAACTTCGGCGAATAATTATTTCTTCGTGTGCACTCGAAACAATTATTCTTTTTTTGTTGAAAGCGGGTATTGTCACAGTCATTTCCGTGACAAGATAGTGAAAGCCAATACAAGACCCCCCCCCCCCCCCCCCGCCATCAAATACAAAACTAGCATCCATATGAACTAATAATAAGCAATAAACTGTGAACCAGTGAGACATTAAAAGCACATATACTACGGAGAAGAATAATGAAGTAAAAGACTGGATATAACTAAGTAAAGATGAACTCATATCCCTCTATACTGAAGAACCCTAGAAACACTCATGCAAAAGCACGAACCTTTACTACAAATGTGAAGGCATCTCAATTACTTTACATCTCAAGTAGATGCATTTTACTAAATTGTACTTTATTTCATTTTTATTATAATTTTAAGGAATGTTATAATTAACCTAAATAGTAGTTAAGTATTGTTTTATTTTTGTCTTTTCCTATATTGTATTACGATAGTCACCAGGATGTTTGTTCACTACAGAAAGAGGAAGTCAAGTAAAGCAATTTCGAATAGTAGTGTGGGTGTGAGGCGAATTCGCCATATCCACTTAATAGGCGGAGCATCATATCCTTTTTGAACTGAATAATATTTAATGAATGCTCTCCACATTAAAACGATACGCAGTAGGTGCGTCACTGTAACGTCAGAAACACAGTAATCCAAAATAATGATTAGCGCTGGGCAAGGTTCCGGCGGCGCGATATAAAGCTTGCAGAGATCTGATATCAAAAAGTAAGAGAGAGGGAGAACCGATCATTCCTCATTATTCTCGTGATGTTCCTGATTCGCCGGAATCTCTCCTGGTTGTTCTTCTCGAACTCTATATGATCTCCTCGAGCAAACCATCAGAATTACCGACCGTCTAAACCAGCTGAATGGAGCAACGATCAAGAACGTCGGCCTCACGTTCCAATGTGGATGAGTTTTGAACGTTTTCTTGTATTGGAAAGATCGCCTCCCATTTGAAGTTAGGTACTCATTATTAAGAGCTTTAGTCGAACTATCACTCACGTGACACACCTCAGTAGACTATAGACACCCCTTTCCCTCTTTTATATTCTTTGTGAATCTATTATACCAATAACTAACTACACTTGTTTAGCATTAGAAGTTTATTTTATCGAATATTATTAACTCATTTATTTGATTCCTATTTCTGTTAACCTTTTAGCATAATAAATATATGATCCAAATAACTGTATTTATTCCCTAGCTCCCTTCCACCACAATTAGAGAGTGAATCACTGCTATAACAGTGGGCCGAATCTGCAATCTTCCATAACCTGTACGTACGGGCAACGGAAAACTTGTACGTTATTTAGTTGGAATTTCAGGGAGAACTATTTACCGTATAACATTACACTGTGAATTTTCGTTTTCTTTTCGCAAAACGAGGACCATGGTCGACTTACACTGGGAATTTCCCTGACCGAAATCTGCTTACTTGATCGTGTACTAAATTCGCCCAATCACAACCGACTTAACAGTGATAATCACGCAGTAGCTTTTGAAAGCTACTTGCTGATTATCACTTTAAGTCGGTGTTGATTGGCTAAATTTAAAACTAAATCAGTATCCTGCAGCTTTCATTGGTCGACGCAGCGTAATGCTAAACCGTGCAAAACATGGTGAGCGCTTTCTGAAGTTGATACGCTTTTGGCAGTCACTCGCTTCAAACGTTACACAGTTGACACGTTACGATACGTTTGTTGAATTCATTTCAAATAAAAGTATGCATTTTTCTACCAGTAACAGTCCGGAAGGCCTTTCTTTCGAAATACGCACTGTGTCGTTCATTTCCGTAACCTAGCAACGCCAGCAATCGCACGTAGAAGCCGGTAGCGAAACCCGTTAATCCGCCAGGGTCGTTAGGCCTAACGTCAACGTAACCTAGCAACAAACTCTGAACACCGTTTTGAAATTTATTACGCTCCACTACAGTCCATATTTGATTGTTTTATTTTATTTACTCTTGCAATTTTAGAAAAAATAAAATTATGTACTGCATTTATTAATTTATTATTACGGAGTTGTTTAAAGTAAAAAGTTTGGAGGTGTGCGCCAATGAAAAATTTTTCAGCGGAGGCGAATACCAATTTTATTCCTGGCGGCCGTAGTGCTAATCGGCGCGCCGATATTTGGACGGAAGCCCGACTTTTATGAAAATTTTTAATGTTGCATACGAAATTTAGAGTGCTGAATATTGAAATGTGACGTGAAATTCTCTAACTAAATACCCCGCGAGGTATTGGAAATTATCAAATTTTTTTCTACACTCGTATTTTGTCCCATTAAACTCACTCAGGCTATTTATTGGCATATAATTTCCCTCATGCTAAGCACTCGGGAAATTAATGTCTGCCTAAATAGCACTCGTGAGTTTATAGGAGCCAAAGCTATCGAGTTGAAAAAATTATCGATAATTTCCTTAGCTCTTGGGATATTACGTTTGAAAAGACCCCGGCAAATCGAAAGCGAAACCGAATTACACTGAGAATTTTCGTTTTCTTTTCACTAAATTAGGACCATGGTCGGATTACCCTGGGAAGACCCCGGCTCATCGAAACCGAAACCGACAGCGAACCTCCTCCTTCAGTAATCATATAGATCGAAGCTTTTCTCAATGCGCGCTTACAAACGCACCACAGATCTATACAGTATGTCTCACTTAGACGACGCTGCTTTGTTCTATGCCGTTATGAGGGAAATGATGTCAACTTCGTAAATCGTTGGGTTTTTACGGAAACACCACAAAGCTACTTCTAGGTTAGGATACACTTAATTTGGCGTATACACAACAAAAAAGTTACGTTAGGCCTAATATGAAATGCCAATGACAAAGCGAACGAAAATACAGGTTGGTTAATGAAATGCGATGGTGGAATGACGTCAGCTTCGTTAATCGTCGGGTTTTTCCGGAAGCACGAAGCTGCTTGTACTTTTCATTTGGCGTGTTAGGCCTAATACGAAATGCCAATGCCGTAGCGAACGAAATTACAGGTTGATTGATGAAATGCGATGGTGGATGGTAACGCTACGCCAGATAAGAGTTAAACATCGTCAACAAAACAAAAAGGCAAACATTATAAACAAAACTAAACACCGTAAATCAAAATTACTTTGTATGTCGAAATCAAGATTGCAAATCGAAACCAAATCCCAACACGACATTCTTTCAGAAAACCGTTTAGGGAAAAGAAAACAAAAATTCTCAACCGAATTCCACTCGTGCTTGTATTAAATGTATAATTTGGGTGTTTTAGCACTCAACTCCTTTCCAACAAATTAAAACTGGAAATTAAAACTGGAAATTAAAACTGGAAAGGAGTTTCGTGCTAAAACATACAAATTATCGATTTCATTGAAGCACTTGTGGTACTATAGCCAATAATTCCCCTGCAAATCGAAAGTGAAACCCTAAAACGAAATCACTTCGGAGAATCGTCTTGCGGAAGAAAAACAAAAATTCTCAAGCGGAATTCCACTCGTGCTTCTATGAAATTTATAATTTATGCGTTTTAGCAGTCAACTTCTTTCCAATTAAATTTGGAAAGGAGTTTCATGCTAAAACACACAAATTATCGATTTCATAGAAGCACTCGTGGTATTATAGCCGAGAATTTCTCGTCATTTTTAATTATTCAGCAAGCTTAATTACGTAAGCAGAATTAAAAAATAATTATAAAAGTTGCTGCTGCCCTCTAAATATCGGCACGCTGATTTGCCCCATGACCACCAGGAATAAAATTGATATCCGCTACCACTGAAGAATGTCTCATTGGCGCACACCTTTTACTTTAAAAAAAAATTTACTTTAAACAATTCCGTAAAAATAATTTAATAAATGTAGTACATAATATTACTTTTTTCTGAAATTCCAAGAGTAAGCAAAAAAAAAAAAAAACAATCAAATACGTGTAGTGGAGCGTAATAAATTTCAAAACGGTGCTCAGAATTTGTTGCTAGGTTACGTTTACGTTCGTTAGGCCTAACAACGCTGGCAGGTTAATGGGCTTCGCCACCGGTTTCTGCATGTGACTCCAGGCGTTGCTAGGTTACACAAACGAACGACACAGTGGGTATTTCGAAAGATAGGTCTTCCGGACTGTTTCTGGTAGGAAAATACATACTTTTATTTGAAACGAATTCAACAAATGTATCATAACATGTCAACTGTGTAACGTTTGAAGCGAGTGACTGCCGAAAGCGTATCAACTTCAGAAAGTGCTCGCCATGTTTTGTACGGTTTTGCATTACAATGCACCGACCAATGAAAGCTACAGGATATTGCTTTACTGATTTGGTTTTAAATTTAGCCAATGAACATCGACTTACAGTGAGTATATCCTGCTTACTACCGTGGTGGAAGGTAGAGGAAGAGATGGTGTTATCGAGGAAGAAGGGTATTACCTGTGATAACACCACCTCTTCCTCGGTAATACCCCTCTTCCTCTATAACACCCCTTCTTCCTATTCGTTTACGCATGCGCAACTTCACCGAGCTATGCTTAAAACAGATGCAAACTACTAGTTAATTGTCGCGGCTTTTGACTCGTATATATACCAGCAGGAGAACTCAACACATTCATCATGATTTTCGTATTTTTACGTCAAACTTTATTATTTTTTACGCCAGTATCTTATAATATTTCTTTGGCGATCTATTGGCATAAATAATTTTAATTTTTACCGCATTAGTCTTTTAGTTTTTCGATCCCATGGTAATTAGCAAGCAATTAAAAATCAGTTTAGGAACACATACAGCGCCATCTCGGCGGTTTTCAGCAATGTCTGGTTGATGCTGCGCGTTTAACAGGAAAACGTCACCGACAGCAGCATCGCCTATAACTTCTCGTTGGAGACAAATAATTTTATGAACTAATAGAATGGTACGCTAATAAAACGTAGTGTTACATTATAAATATTAATAAACACAAATATGCGCTTAATCCTCTTGTTAGTATTTATTTTGAATTGGGATATACTCCAATAAAACAGCTCTCTAGCTTTTGTGGATAATACGGCAAAAAATGTTTTCGCACTGAGCCTGTAACCAGACTAAAACTAACTCATGCTAATTAGTTTGAAATTATACCTCTCGTGCTGCGCGCTCGGCATATAATTGCAAAATAATTAGCATTCATTAGTTTTAATGGCAGGTTACAGGCTTCGTGCGAAAACAATAGCCGTATTATCCACAAAAGCTCTAGGGCTATTACTACTGAGTATATCCCATCCCGCTTAATATCATGGTGGAAGTTAGAGGAGCAGGGTATAATCGACCTAGTGTGGTATAATCACCAGATTTACCCCAGTACCTTTTCGTTGTGCGCATGCGCAACTTACCGAGCTAAGCTTAAACCAGACGCCAGATGCCAGTTAAAGACTCCGGCTTTTGACTCGCTTATTTACCAGCTAGAAAACTCGACGTATTCATTACGATTTTCGTATTTTAACATCACACTTTATAATTTGTTAGGCTAGTATATTATAATTTTTCTTCGGCGATCTATTGGCATAAATAATTTTAATTTTTTCCGTATTAGGCTTTTAGTTTTTCGATCCCATGGTAGTTATTAGCAAACGATTAAACATTAGTATAGGAACACACACAGCGCCATCTCTCGGCGGATTTCAGCAATGAGCAGTTGATGCGGTGTGTTTAAAGGGAGAAAGTCGCTGACGCAGCATCGACTGTAACTTCTCGTTGGACACAAATAATTTTATGAACTGATAAACTGGTAAGCTAATGAAACGTAGCATTACCATATAAATATTAATGATAACACAAAGAATGTTTAGTTCTTTTGTTATTATTTATATTGAATTGGGATATACTCCAATGAAACAGCCCTCTAGCTTTTGTGGATAATACGGCTAAAAATGCTTTCGTACTCAGCCTGTAACCAGACTAAAACTAACTTATGCTAATTAATTTGAAATTATACCCCTCGTTCTGCGCGCTCGGCATATAATTCAAAATTAATAACATTCGTTAGTTTTAATGTCAGGTTACGGTCTTCGTGCGAAAACAGTAGCTGTATTTTCCACAAAAGCTCTAGGGCTATTACTACTGAGTATATCCCGCGTAAAACCATGGTGGAAGGTAGAGGAAGAGAGGGTCTTATCGAGGAAGAGGGGTATTACCGGTGATAACACCACCTCTTCCTCGGTAATACCCCGCTTCCTCGATAACACCACTTCTTCCTTTTCGTTGCACGCATGAGCAACTTGTCGAGCTAAGCTGAAAAAAGATGCCAACTACCAGTTAACGACCCGGGCTTTTGACTCACATACATACCAGCATGAGAACACGACGTTTTCATTATGATTTTCGTATTTTAACATCACACTTTATAATTTTTTAGGTTAGTATCTTATAATTTTTCTTCTGCGGTCTATTGGCTTAAATAAATTTAATTTTTGCCACATTAGTCTTTTAATTTTTCGATCCCATGGTTATTATTATCAAACGATTAAAAATTAGTATAGGAACACATACAGCGCCATCTCTCGGCGGATTTCAGCAATGTGTGGCTGATGCGGCTCGTTTAACAGAAAGAAGTCGCCTATTTACTTCTCGTTGGAGACAAATAATTTTATGAACTGATAGATTGGTACGCTAATAAAATTACGTTATAAATATTAATAAACAAAAATAATGCGTTTAGTCCTTTTGTTATTATTTATTTTGAATTGGGATATACTCCACTAAAACAGCCCCCTAGCTTTTGTGGATAATACGGCTAAAAATGTTTTCGCACGAAGCCTGTAACTAGTCTAAAACTAACTCATGCTAATTAATTTGAAATTATACCCCTCGTGCTGCGCGCTCGGGATATAATTGCAAAATAATTAGTATTCGTTAGTTTTGTGTCAGGTCACAGGCTTCGTGCGAAAACAGTAGCCGTATTATCCACAAAAGCTCTAGGGCTATTAATACTGAGTATATCCCACTTGCTATAATGGTGGAAGGTAGAGAGTGGGGTATAATCGACCTAGTGTGGTATAATCATCTGATTATAGACCGGGGTATAATTGGGGTGATTATGCGCCAGTATCTTTTCTAAGCTTAAAACAGGCGCCAACTGCTAGTTAATGAGTGCGGCGTTCAACTCGCATATATACCAGCTAGAAAACTGGACGTATTAATTACGATTTTCGTATTTTAACATCACACTTTATAATTTTTTAGGCTACTATATTATAATTTTTCTTTGGCAATCTATTGGCATATATAATTTTAATTTTTACCGTATTAGTTATTTAGTTTTTCAAGCCCATGGTTATTATTAGCAAACGATTAAAAATTAGTACAGGAACACACACAGCGCCATCTCTCGGCGGATTTCTCCAATGCATAGTTGATGCCACGTGTTTAAAGGGAGAAAGTTGCTGACGCAGTAACGCCTATAACTTCTCGTTGGAGACAAATAATTTTCTGAGCTGATAAGCTGATAAGCTAATAAAACGTAGCATGACGTTATAAATATTAATAATAACACAAAGAATGTTTAGTCCTTTTGTTATTATTTATTATGAATTGGGGTATACTCCAATAAAACAGCCCTCTAGCTTTTGTGGATAATACTGCTAAAAATGTTTTCGCACGCAGCCTGTAACCAGACTAAAACTAACTAAATGCTAATTAATTTGAAATTATATAATTGCAAAATAATTAGCATTCGTTAGTTTTAATGTCAGGTTACAGGCTTCGTGTGAAAACAGTAGCGTATTATCCACAAAAGCTCTAGGGCTATTACTACTGATAACACCACAGTAGCTTTCGAAAGCTACTGAAGTGTTATTACTTAAGTCGGTTATGATTGGACGAATTTAGTACACGGTCAGTAAGCAAATGTCTGTCAGGGAAATTCCCAGTGTAATTCGGTCTCGATTTCGATTAGCCGGGGTCTTTTCACTTATATACCACGAGTACTTGTATTAAATCGACAATTTGGGTGTTTAGCACGAAACACCTTTCCAGTTTTAATTTAAGTTTTAAATTTGTTGGATGTTGCTAAAACACCAAAATTATACATTTAATACAAGCACGAGTGGAATTCGGTTGACAATTTTTGTTTTCTTTTCCCTAAACGATTTTCTGAAGGAATTTCGTATAACGGATTTGGTTTCGATTTACGATCTCTATTTCGACATACGAAGTAATTTAGTTTTGTTTATAATGTTTACCTTTTATATTTTGTTGACGATGTTTAACTCTTATATGGCGTAGCGTTACCATCCACTATCGCATTTCATCAATCAACCTGTAATTTCGTTCGCTTCGGCATTGGCATTTCGTATTAGACCTAACCTCATTTTATGTTGTTGATACGCCAAATGAAACTTATAAGTAGCTTCGTGTTGCCGAAAAACCCTACGATTAACGAAACTGACGCCATTCCACCATCCCATTTCATTAACCAACCTGTAATTTCGTTCGCTTCGGCATTGGCATTTCGTATTAGGCCTAACGTCATTTTTATTTTGTTGATACGCCAAATTAAACGAATCTTAACTGAGAAACAGCTTTGTGGTGTTTCCGTAAAAAACCCTACGATTAACGAAGCTGACGTCATTTCCCTAATAAGTGCATAAAACAAAGCAGCACCCTCTAAGTGAGGTATACTGTACAGATCTGCGGTTTGTTTGTCCGCGCTCATTGAGAAAAGCTTCGTTCTGTATAATTACTGAAGGAGGAGGTCAGCTGTCGGTTTCGGTTTCGATGAGCCGGGATCTTCCCAGTGTAATCTGACCATTGTCTTCATTTAGTGAAAAGAAAACGAAAATTCTCAGTTATAATACCACGAGTGCTTGTATTAAATCGACAATTTGGATGTTTTAGCACGAAACTCCTTTCCAGTTTTAATTTGTTGGAAAGGAGTTGAGTGCTAAAACACCCTCTGTTTTCTTTTCCCTAAACGATTTTCTGAAAGAATTTCGTGTTGGGATTCGGTTTCGATTTGCAATCTCTATTTCGACATACGAAGTAATTTTGATTTACGGTGTTTAGCTTTGTTTATAATGTTTACCTTTATGTTTTGTTAACGATGTTTAACTCTTATCTGGCGTAGCGTTACCATCCACCACCGCATTTCATCAGTCAACCTGTAATTTCGTTCGCTACGGCCGGCTATGGCATTTTGTATTAGGCCAACCTCATATTTGTTGTTTATACGCCAAATGAAAAGTGCAAGCAGCTTCGTGCTTCCGGAAAAACCCGACGATTAACGAAGCTGAGGTCATTCCACCATCGCATTTCATTAACCAACCTGTATTTTCGTTCGCTTTGGCATTGGCATTTCATATTAGGCCTAACGTAATTTTTATGTTGTTTATACGCCAAATTAAGTGTATCTTAACCGAGAAGTAGCTTTGTGGTGTTTCCGTAAAAACCCGACGATTAACGAAGCTGACATCATTTTCCTAATAATGACATAAAACAAAGCATCGTCGTCTAAGTGAGATATACTGTATAGATCTGTGGTTCGTTTGTCAGCGCGTATTGAGAAAAGCTTCAATCTGTATAATTACTGAAGGAGGCGGTCCGCTGTCGGTTTCGGGTTCGATGAGCCGGGGTCTTCCCAGTGTAATCCGACCATGGTCCTCGTTTAGTGAAAAGAAAACGAAAATTCTCAGTGTAATCCGACCATGGTCCTCATTTAGTGAAAAGAAAACGAAAATTCTCAGTGTAAGTCGACCATGGTCCTCGTTTTGCGGAAAGAAAACGAAAATTCTCAGATTAATGTAGGCTATGTGAATTCTCACAATGCCAGTTGTTAATGCGTATTGTTTGCTTTATTTGAACGTTAACTTTAGGACGAATTATATTCTTTAGCAGCATGTTGTGATTGCTCTTTTGTTTTACGTGGTGAAACATTTAGAAGTGAGATAATTCAAATACAGTCCGGTGTCATTTTGAGACCAGCCACTCTAACGGTTGATTTTGACAGTAATAACCAATGAAAATACAAATTAGTATAAATTGTATTTTTCGATAAACGTTCCCACTCTATAGTACTTTAAGACAAACTATGTTTATACCATCATTCTACCCGCCTTCTTTAAATAGTAAGCAATCTTATTTTACTTCTTTTAATAATGACAAATTTAGAATAACTGAGCACTGGCCCAATATTAAAAAAAAAGCATCTGTAACCTAAGTCGTAACGATTAAGAACATTTTGAAACAGAAGCTAAACAGCAAAATATACAAATAAAATTTAACCTTAGATGGAATATTTAAAAAATCTTCGTGGAGAAATAGGTGGGGAAAATGATAATAAAAGTGTACTGTTAAAAATGTTTAAAAGAAGCCCGTCCTCCAGACTGGTGTAATAAATGTGTGGTTTTGTTTAGCATATGTATGTCCATGCTTCATCAAAGTAAGTTTCTTCAATTTTGTGAATACTGGCTAACAAACGCTGATTTTTGTTTGCTTAGCTCACTCAATCAGCGCTTACCTTATCATTGTAAAATCATCTTTTCCCTTGCCTTTTTGCCTGCAGTGACAGTGTGAGGATTTATCGAATTTCTATAACAGACACTGTAAACAAGTGCTTATTTCCAGCTTGGCGTCGTCCCGCTTCGCTCGAGGAAGATACTTATTGCTCTTCACGTACTAACTGACTCATATCTCATGGCCCAAAAAAACTTGTGCCTCTTTAATAAGGTTTAATTGACTAGGAATTTTGTAACTATTTGTTTATTAGTGTCGTCGCAGACTCCCGTTTCCCATTTGTTTTAAACTGTACGATTAATTTTATTTTTGTTGATTAATAATGCGGTTGCTGCATGTTTATCGTGTTTATCGTGTTAAAATTGAAAAGAAAATAAATCTCCGAAATGTCTTATTACTGTAAAACATTCTTCCCCCTTTACTTCTTGCCTGCCTTGACAGCGAGGTGGCACCAAATTTCTATAGCAGGCACTGTGAACAACTGCTTAGTAGTAGCCCCCTTCTAATGGGTGAATCAACGTGTGGTTTTGTCTGCCTTGCTGCATCAAAGTAAGTTTGTTTAATCACAATTTTACACATACTGGCTCACAGACAAACACGACAGATGCCGCGTCATCCAAGCTGGTAGGCGGTCAAACGTGCACAGCGGAACGGAAGCAGGGTGGAGTTGGAACAGTGCTCTGCCTGTCAGCATAGCCCTGTTTTTGTCCCAGGATTGCTAGACCCAGGCTCTGAGTGGGACACGAGTGGTACATACTGACCTTACAATGGTCACACAGCCACTGGATTCACCGACAGCTGTCCTGGCCAAAGCGTCTGTCAATAATATTCGTGTTGCCGATTATTTTGTGGTAGTCAGTTTGCATTGTTACTCGTTCACTTGACAGAGCGTCAAGTGGTTACGATCTGTAAGAGGATCGCTAAGTTTAGTTGAGTAGACAGAAGAGAGTTTGTTGTTTAGGTTAAATTGTCTTTAGATAAAGCGTGTGACGTAAGGTCTGTAGGCTCTTGCAGTAACTAAATAAATAAATAAAATAAATAAAAGTGATGATTATTTTGATCACAGGTTGCATTTTCCCATTATACCGAAAGCATCACAAATGATTGAAATCTTCGTAGTTAATGCGTCCCCAAACGTCAAACCATAAAATGGCATGCATTGGAGTTAAAAGAGTGTTGAATACCAAATTTCATTCGTATCTGTCCCATAATTTATTTTATATGAGCGGAATTAGTCAGTAGCAGTAGTCAGCTAAAATCAACGATCTTGACGCACTTTTATCACATTGATAGAATTTATGCACTTGATACAAATACAACTATTGCTTGTCAAAGCGCAAAGACTGCCGATTTTCAACAATTTTCAGGCTGTTTCGCCGTATACGTATTTATCCTCACCATCCTGAATACGCTGAGCTTTCTTTTTGTTAAATACCAAAGCTAGTGGCCGTCATGCAACAATGCAGGAATTGAACAATGACTTTCTTACAATGATGTCTGACAATTTTGAACTTGGTAAGCGGAACACTAGCGTGGTCCTTGATACATAATCAACAATTTAAACATTAAAAAAAAATATTAAGTCATACAATGAGGTTAAAACCTTACTTTACTTTACTTTATTGAGCCTTCGCTGGTCATACACCCATGCACTCATTCGTAATACTACTTAAAACTAACCTAAACCTAAACAGAAACACCAAAACCATGGCAAACATAATGTACAAAGGCCATTACTCCAACTGCCACCTACGCTACTTACTCTAACAGAGAGCCAAGGTATGACGTCGGGAACAAGAGAGAGCAATCGAGGAATCGAGCTGCCTAACAGAACCGCTTTACAAAAACCTAAATTCCTGTGCAGAGGACCCATGCCGTGAGCCGAATGTGGTGGGGTGCCAAGAGCCCAGACCAACGGGTCAACCCCGTCACTGACAACAAAGTGCCGCTGCTTAATCCAACGTGGACAATCAAAGAGGAAGTGACGAACCATCTCCTTCCCACCACCACAGGCGCACGTTGGGGAGCAAGCCTAACCCTAACCTAAACATGTGCAACTGCAGCTGCACATGCCCCGTGCTGAGTCTAGAAATCAATTCGGCGTCCTTACGCATGAGAACATTAAGTGTCCTAGGACTAGCCGTAGAGAGGTGCAATAGAAACAAACTCCGGCCCGTGGCACCGCCGGACCACCCTGCAGACCATGCCTCACCAATGATTCCTGCGACACGATTAGCCTTCCCAGCCGCACCCCGTCTGGCAAGGCCATCTGCCAACTCGTTTCCGAAACACCCAGAATGACACTTGACCCACCCAAGCGTGACAATTCAACCAACCTGATACACCGTGAAAATCTTCCACCCTATCTCAATCACAATCGGGTGACAGCACCGGAGAGCCCTAAAGCATTTGTGCAAGAAACCCAAACCTGCCAAGGAATCTGACAAAAAACTCGAAACTCGGGTAAATGGAGATCCAAGCCGATGTCCAGCGCAACAGACACAGCAACCAGCTCCCCGACAAAGGCCGAAGGCAGGCAATCGAGGGTGTAACTGTACTCCATCCGCATCTCCAGTACACACACCCCCACTCCACCACTGAATCCATCCCTGAGAAATGACGCGTCGCAAAAGACGGAAACACCGGATCGCGGCCACAGTACAGAGGCATTCCAGTCCACGAGCGCTGAGCCAGCTGTGTCACACCAGAGCCACGGAGTCACTGGGTAAACAAAAATGTGGTCCGCAAAGCCCACCAAACCGGGACTCAGAAGGAGTGACGCCCCAATACCAGGGGTCCCTAGAAGCTCACGGGCATTAAAACCTTTCTATTAATGAAACAATGTAAATAGCGAAATGATATTTAGACATTTTTTATGACAATAACTAAATATTATATACGTTGCTGTGTTGTTGTATTGTAGGTATGTATCCCATAATTATTTATTTATTTTTCTTCTTTTCTTCTATCAGTCAAATACCGTAAATCGCATATTAATTGCCCGTGAGCTGTTAAAATTAAGTCGAAAAAAAAAAAGGCGGGGCCGTAACAAAGTTATAATTCGAATCCTACTTCTGTTCAGGAAGGGTGTTTAGGCCTAACTCCATCGCAGAAAATTCGGCGTTTATGCGATCATAGGAGTTGATTGTGTTTGAATGGATAAGCAACTCCCAGCTCAAATGCATAGCCGAAGTGCGTAGTCTTCGATGGCAAGCGTGACTCACGAATGTACCCAGAATACAAAGCGCGTCTGCTACTTCCGCCTGACCAAGCCGCCATGAGGTATTCGCGGTTGATCCGCTCGTAGGCGGTGGAATTTTGTGTGAAATACACCCTGTACTACATTGTTTATGATGTATCAAACGTAGGTAAGATAAGAGATTGTTATATTGCCAGGCGTTACGTGCCATTGTGTTTTGTAACAAAGTTTGACAGTCGAACGAAACCTTAACGCCGATTGTTGGGGAAGTAAATATCGTATTTTTGTAACACGAGACGGGGTGCTTATGAATGCATGATATTTTCAAGAAAACCGGTGTAGAATTAGTCATCTTCTTGTGACAACAGTAAGTTTAACCAAGTTAAAATGTCTTAGCAGCAGAAAAATTGAATAAATTACTAAATCTAATTTAGTACCGTTATACCAGTTTAGTACCGCGTTATACTAGGCGTCGTCTGCTTTCTCCGCCATGTTGAAAGATGGTTTAGATGGATTAAACCTAGTGCGTTGGGTGTAAATTTCCGATCGCGCGGCCGCGAGTGCCGATTGACGTGGCGGTACGTCCTTTGACGCCGCGCTCTTAAACTTCCGGTTTAGTCAAGTTGCTTATCCACCAAAACACAATCAACTCCTATGATGCGATCATTCACATTGATCTGGGTTCGGTCTAGCATTAACACAATGCCTTTGTTCTCATTTGTTCAGGAATTTAGTTTATTAGTTTACTAGTTTTTTTAGTTTGCTTTATGTATGAAACCTTTTTAGTGAATTACAAGCAGAAAAATTATGATCTAAAACGCTTTAAGGACAGAAATCGTGAAATAACCTAGTTACAGCACCGTCTCCCCAGGAGTGGGAGGGAGAGTGGCTTTAACTAGGTATTTTCACGATTTCTCACCTTAAAGCATTTTAGGGGGAATTACCAGGGATGTTAATTCGCGATTTATGGTACAAATTTATATAATATTTTTTCGTTTGCAAAATATGTTGATGTAAATAATTCAATCACTTTATCGTGATTTATTTTCAATAAATAACAAAAAGTTCCAATTTTTTTTTATGGTTGACTTTCTTATGTCGATAAATCTCTATAAAGTTACAATTTTAACTAATGCTTTTTGTATTTTTGTTACATCTTCATTTAATTTTCTTCTTCATTTGCGTAAGCAGTGACCATATAGCCTTTCTGATTTTCCATTCTGGCACCAAAAGTAATTAGCCCATTGAAAAGAATAATGGCTTTTCTTCCAGATGCTCTCTGCTTCTAGTTGTCCTTATGCAGACGAAACGATTAGACCGATTGCCAAAAAAAAAATAGTTGTGGGCTGTTGCATTGGCGGTATCTCTTTCCCATTTACGGGAAAAAATGTTTAGTTTTAATCGTAACTAAAGAGTTGTAGCGGTGAACTTATTTGACTGACGAAAAGCCTTGGTGGCAGTGGAAGTTTTAATCTATTTCGTAACGTCTTAATTTAAATTTCCTAGGGCCACCAAAAACACTGCACCTAGATCTCCTTGCCTGAATTTAAGACAGGCACAGATCCCTGTTGCCCTACAGATTCGTTTCCTGGCTGTAGTGTTTGATTCTACGGTATCTTGGTTTCCATACCTGCACCAACTTAAAGAGAAGCGCATCTGGACCCTGAACATCCTACGGGTTCTGTCTGGCACTTCATGGGGTGCGGAAACACTGTCATGCTGCACCTCCACCTAGCCCTTTTTTGTAGCAAGCTTGATTATGCTTGGATACTTTAGTGTCCAGCTAGTGACTTGAATATCCAGATGTTGGCTCCTGTGCACCATGGTGGCTCGCGTTTGGTGACTGGGGTGTTAAGGACATCTCCAGTGGCCAGCCTCTATGCTGAAGCTTCGCAGCCTCCTTTGGCAATTCGCCGACAGCAGCTTGTCATTCAGTATGCTGTATGGCTGCATTCTGTGCAATCCAGTCCTGCTTGCTCAATGGTCTGCGACTTCAAATTTCCCACTTCTTGAAGCTTGAGGAGATGCCAGTTGCCCCTTGATGTGTCCCTAGGGGTATTGTCACGTTTCATCTGGCGGTCCTCCCAAAAAGTTCCACTCCATCCGCAAGGTACTAGCGGAAATTCTGGTGGCTGTGTGATCAATACGTCGGATATCTGTGGCTAGTCACTGATAGGTCAAAGTTAGAATTTGGCGTGGCATTTGCTTGTGTGCATGAGGGGGTGACTGTTTCTCACTGCCTTTCAGCAAGCTATTTTGTGTTTTTGGAAGCGCTATTGGCACTTCGTCTGGCTGATGAATGGATTCTTGACCTTCAGGGCACGCATTTTATCAATTTCAGTGATTGCATGAGTTCCCTGGAGTCCTTGGCATCATACAATCCTCTGAACCTCTTAACACAGAGAATCCAAGCTCTGCTTTCCCGCTTGCTTGGCCAGTAAAAAACTGTGATTTTTCTGCTGGATCCTAGGACATGTCGGGATAGCTGGTAATGAGCACACTGATGCAGCAGTGCAAGGGGCTCTTTCTCTCCCTCGATGTCCCTCGATGTGCTTTGTTGCATTGGACACCTTTCCAACTCTACGTGTAAGATTGCTCGCTGATTGGCAAGCCTTGTGGGACAAACAAGACGGCAGTACATTGCTGACTATTAAAGGCACTGTCCAGAAATGGCTCTCGGCTTGTCGCCGTAATCGCCGGGAGGAGGTGGTGTTAGCCCGTTTGCATATTGGTTATACCAACGTTAGCCATTGCTTCATGTTGAGGGAAGTTATCCCTCCTGAATGTCATTGGTGTCGACGGCCAGTTATGGTCCGTCACTTGTTTGTTGATTGTCACCATCTTGATGGTGTTCGTCACCGTTTCCATCTTCCACGATACACAGAACATCAATTGGGTGATAAGTCTGTCCTCCTGCCGGGATTTTTAAATTTTTGCAGGAGGTGCAGATGTATGACAAGATCTAGATTTGGGGTTTGTTTAATATCTCTGTAATGTGTGGCAACCCAGACCACTGCACTGTGACTGTGGTTGGCGGTAAAGACTAGCTGTTGACGTGCCTTTAAGCCTTAATCCTCCCCCACTATTTCCTTTATCATAGGACATGGATGCACGATCACTCTACTTCATTCAGTGTGGCTGCGTCTTGAATTTAGTGGTATTGTCCACGATTAAAGACATTGTTGTTTGGAGTATTTTTATTACAGCATTGCTTCAGCATTGTTTCCTCCGACAAATACTTTTTGGGATTTCCCTTCCATTGTTGTGTTTAGCATTGTTAAGGGCCTTTAGAACTCAAATGCCCTATAGTGAAGGGGTAGCATTGCTGCAGTACATATTTAGTGTGGGATTGGTTCCAGAATCATGGCTGTACACCATCATCGTCCCTGTACAAAAGCCGAGGACAGTGAGGTCTGATGTGGCCAACTATCGCCCGATCTCACTCATGTCCAACCTTCGAAAGGTGTATTAGCGGATACTCATCAGAAGATTGGAATGGCATCTGGAATATTATGATTGTCTTGCCTCGACCCAGTTTGGGTACAGGGCAGGGAGGAATGCGCAAGATGCCGTTATATTCCTGCTTTCTGGGATATATGAAGCCTGGGCGCATGGCCTCACCGTCATAGCGGTATTTTTGGATATAAAGGCTGCATACAACACAGTGGGGGTTGACTGGGTCTAGTGTGGCCTGGTGAGGATGGGAGTAGGCAACCGACTTGTTGATGGTATCTGTGCCCTTTTTACTGAGCGCAAGTTTGTGACTAGGGTTAGTGGCTTCTGATCTGCTGAGGCGAGCACCGATCGTGGGCTCCCGCAGGGGAGCTGCCTCAGCCCACTAGTATTTGCTGTTGCCATTAATGATGTTCTCTTTGAAATTGGGGAGTCTAACAATATTGTGTGTTATGCCGATGATGTGGCGCTCTGGTTCGCTGGTGAGGACCCAGTGGAGTGTTGTCTGCGTGCTCCAGCGGCTGTTGCACGGGTGTCGACTCTTCTTTGGGAGAGGGCCTTTTACTTGCTCCATCCAAGACTGAAGTGGTTGAATTCAACAAGTTGGTGACCCGGCGCTGGGATCCTTTGTCCATCACGGTTGGAAACACTGTGATAGAACAATCTTCGTGTGTCAAGTATCTTGGAGTACTACTCGATGAGAAGTTGGAGTGGGATCGGCACACCGTCTTCCTTAAGGCCAAGATTCGGTCATGAACGTCTGTCCTTAATAGGCTCTCTAGAATAGAAGGAGTGAAGCAAGGTCCCCTCTTGGCAGTGTATAGGACTTTCATCAGGGTGATACTAGACTATCACCTCCCGTTTTTGTGTCATGTTCAGCAGCACATCCGGGCATAGCAAGTTCTTGTTAATGATTGTTTTCGTATAGTTTCCGGTTGTCTGATTTCAACACCGGTCAGTGCTCTCTGGGTAAAGTGCTGTGAGCCTCCACTTCATCTTCGTGCAGCGGAACTCCTGTGCTCCTTGTGTGTTTGGAATGCCAGCAGGGATTGGGGAGACCCGTTTGATCGTGTTGTAAGGGACTATTTCAGTGTCCGTCCACCGCTTCTGGGAGCTCTTGGCCCCCTTGGCTGTGGAGTGGCCTTGCTGCAGTCTCTGTCTCATCTGGCCCTGTTGCAGGTTGCGCGAGCCTCCACTCTTCGCCCGTGGGCATGGTGTCCAAGGTTGTCAGAGGTATTTGCTGGGTCTGCGGCGGGGTGTGAAGTGTTCTGCTACACCTCGTTCTCCCAGCGTGATGCTGTTGGTGCATTCGGGGTGGTGGTGCCTTCATTGTATGTGCATGTTGGCCGGTGGCTTGATGCAAGCACCATTTGTGAACTCTGTGATTGGATATGGACCTAGCGTCATTCACCGTGTAATCAGTGAGATTTGCCAGAAGTTGTGGGCTGCGACCAGCCAGGGCCCAATTCGCCTTCTCTGGGTAAAGGGTCATGCAGGAAATAGTGGGAACGAACTTGCTGACGGAGTAGCTAGGGCCACCGCAGAATCTCATCCTCAAGTCATCTCCCCGGTTGTGTTCCCCAGGTTCAAGCAGGCCAGCCTTAGAGCTTGGTTTCACATGAAATGGGAGGAGGAGTGGCGTGCTTCGACCACGGGGCGTGCTTTATTCTCGATCCAGCCATGGTGCTGTGTGAAGTCGCCAGTGGATGGGTTACCTGCTTGGATGGGGAGAATGCTCTCCAGATTGCGGACTGGGCATTCCCCTCTGCGGGCCCATCAGTTCAGGCTGGGCTGGCTCCAGTCTCCAGGGTGTCGTCACTGTGGTGCTGCTCACATCGCTGAGCACCCCCTTCTTGTCTGTCCTGCTCTTCGACCTCAAAGAGCAAGCATCTCTCGGTTCATTAGGGCTGACCCAACAGTGCGTGGCCTGGTCTCCATTGAAGGGGGCAGGACGTCAGTGCAGCGTTTGTGCACAATAGCGGCATTTGTCAGGGCAACCGGTGCCACAATATGATGCCCTTGCTCCCCTTAGCCCCACTCCGCACTCCGGCTTTCTCTAGGATAGAAAAAGTGTACTTAGCAGATGAGTAGAAGTATTATGCGGGCAGCGTTTAGCGTGGTTGTGGTTCGCAACTTTGCGGTGGCTACACTGCACGGAACTAGCACTCTTGTGGATGGTGGTTGGGTAGGACTGTGGTTAGCCAGTGAATGTGCCAGTGGGTGTGCCAGTGGGTGTGCCAGTTGGGAATGTGTTTTCAAGGACAGTTGAGCTTGTGGACGTTTGGAGAACAGCATGAAAATAAGACGAGGGTACTAAGCCTTGTACACAGTGGCATGCTGTGGGACTTGTTATTGTCCATGCTGGCTGTACAGGATTGATTTGTTGGGAAGAGAGATTGAGTTTGTGTTGTTGTTCTGTTAGGATTAGGATTAGGTAAGATTGTCACTTAGGCATAAGAAAAGGGCGAATGGCTATGGGTCAAGGCTCTTGCAAATAAATTCAAAATTCAACTCAAAGGAACCTGAACCTGAACCTGAATCCTACTAGGCCTACACGTTTTCTAAAATCGGGTCCTACCTCATTATGATGTAGGATAAATTAAGTTTTAGGTTTATGTAGGAATACGCATTGTGATTTAAATGGAATTATCCAGTTGTGAATTAGATGTGTAGTCAAAAACTTGTTTATCCTAATAGCCAGCGTTTGTTTAGGTTTGAACTCTGAAAATGTTATTTTTAGTTATTAAACACTTTCAAAGCAGAAAGAAGTAAGGAAGAGGCAAATTTGAACATCAGAAATCTCTAATCATGATAGGGTCCGACCAAATGGACAGAAACCTGTTTCTACTGGTGCCTGGTAATCTCTCATATTACCATGACTAGGAAACAGGTGTTGGGCCTAGTAGGCGGACCAGATAAAAATTTATTTTAAATTCATATTTATTCTCATTTTAATGACTTGCAATACTTCCTAATGTTCCTTAAAAATCCGGGTGAAATACTCACTCAGCTATGTTTTGAGTTTTTTGCTTTTTGGTATGACGCCGTTTGTGTTGCTGGTCTTTTTCACATTTTAGCTTTTTTTTTAAATTTTAGATAGGCCTAAGTTACGTTTCATATTAATTAAAAAAGGCTTTCGTTTGCTCCGACATTTAGTTTCTGTTTCGTTATTTGCAGTCTCTTTCCGCCATCGCCTCCGTCCAAAAGTTTTTTCAAATGGGACATTAGCCGCCATACAGTTAAGCTGGCATAGAGTGTGACACCGGCAATAATGCTCACATTGTTTATATTTATTGCAGAATATCTTTCCTGGATTTAAAATATTAATAATAAAGCACTTAATTTGCAAGCCAAACATTCATTAGGAATGATAGTACTTTACAATAATCTGAAGATTCAAAAAATTCGCGTCTCCTATGCTGCCTTCTACGACAATGTTGAAGCGAACACCTCTGGCACATACTAAAACTGCGACCGCTAATTTTTTTAAGTTGGAATTATCATAATTATAGGTCAGACGGCAGGGCCGTAAAACCCGGTCCGGCTGGTCCGGCCATGGCCGCACCACTTTTCCGGGGGAAAAAAAGCTTTATTTGCCCGAATTGTCGAATGCAGACATGATGCGACGTTCATAATCCAGGAGGCAGCAACGCTAAATTTTCCTGCTACGCCGTTATAATAGTTCCGGAATTTAGCCCTGAACCATAGAGTTAGATATATTGTTGCACTGAACAGCATCGCTGCATACGCTGCGCTGACAGTAAATGCTGAAATTTGATACTGCTGTATGGTGCAACCAACTTCTAAACTCGTCACTCCAACCCACGAATCCGGCTTGATGCAAATGCTCATAATGTCACTATTGAAGTCGATGAAACACCATACAATATTTGCATTAACATGGTCAGTTCGCATGGATGGTGCTGCACTCTAGTGGTTGATTTCAACACTCTTGCACCCAGATTTATTTATGTAGTTTTTTATGTTTTAAGCAGTTAAAAAAAAAAGATATTTGCTTGGTAGCATTTTTGTATAAATTAATAGTTTAAAAAGTTTTTTTTTATCGTTTTGTCATAATTTAGAAGCATTATTCAAATGTTTCCCTATTAGCTAAACGTGGGTCGTACCTGCTGCGAGAGTACATTGTCTCTAGACGTAAACATGGCGTGAAGGATTTACGTGAAGGATTTACCAAATATCGGTGATTTAATGGATACTATCCGAAGCTCAGAATTTTGACATGGTACCAACCAACAACAATACCCTAATCTCTAAACTGGCATTATTTTTTAAAGTCAAATAATTAGGCTACTGCAGTAAAACTTTGAACCATATTTTAATTAACTAATAAAATCTTGAGAATTTTGTTCAAACGTGGCCTTCAGAAGCCAGCTAAGGCAATACAGTACGGAAAATTGCTTCAGCTTCCGGGGCTCCGCAAAATTCTTACAGCGCTTCCCCAGACCCCCTAGCTGGTTTCCCTGGGCCTCTACCATAGCCCCACCACTTCAGATTTGCTTCCTACGGCCCTGAGACGGTGTTAGATTGGGTGTGAAGATAGCATTTAAATAAATCTAAAGCTTTCAGAACGTTTAGGCCTAACTTGTAGGTGCGACAACAGTTCGCTTCGTTTTCTGCACTCACGGTTAGGCCTATTCATTCTTGCTGCGTTGGAGGAAGCTTGCAACACGACGTTGAGAATACCGTTTCCTTAACAACAAGGAATCTTGAAATTATTATGCAAAGCCATCTTATTGTTCCGTGTTGCCGTACAAACATGTCGTCCGCCGTTTACTGAGGTTTTATATGGACCGTTTCCTCTTGTTGCGACGTTCTGAGGTTCCACATTTGGTTTCCCGTTGATAGTGCAAACGCCAGCCATGTTGGGTGAATTTCTCCAAGCATTGTTTTTCACGTGAAACGAATGTGAGTCGTTAACGAATCCTTTGCTTTGTTCCATTTGTCTGCCTTTCTCTTGTGGTCAAAATGCAATATTCAAATGTTATTATTTCGTTTTGTTACGTTGAAAACGATTGTTAGCTATAAGGATGGTTTATTTTGACGGTTTTTGAAACTTCACTTGATTATTACCAGCAGCACAGTGTATGCTTCGTCGAATTCCTTAACTATTCAAGATTCCAAATTTGCAATGGCGAGTGTTAGATCAATAAATTCGAAAATTCGTAATTTCGTGGATTATAATTGAATAATTTACTGCAAATTTACTAGTTGTGCCCGGCGCATGCTGCGTACCCCCCCCCCCCCCTACCCCGAGGTGTTTGGTCTTTGGTTTTAAATTTATCAAACTGAAGACCGAACATGTGAATGGCTCCCACATATGGCCTCCCCTCCCCCCACAATTACTTTAACCCCCAATTCCCACATTCCTGCCCCCGCCCGGATTTGCATACGTGTCCCCCATACACGCTTGCCCGCCTCCCCCTCCCCGAAAACGTCGCCCCGTGACATTCTCCCTTTCGTGCAGGCCCTGGAAAAGTCGCTGGCGTGTGTTGACTGAATGCTAAAATAAAAAATCCTATCACTGAGAAATCCAGCATTCAGTAAGCAAATAATCCCATGTTTAAGTTAATCCTTTGAAACAATTCACTTTGGTAGCGCGCATTGCCGCCATACACACTTGCCCTGGCACCCTCTCCCGCACCCCCCGAAAACGCCGCGCCGTGACATTTCCCCTTTGGTGCAACCCCGGAAAAGTCGCATGCGTATGTCTGACTGAAGGGAAAAATAAGCCCTGATAAATCCAGCATTCAGTAAGCAAGTAACTCTATGTTTAAGTTAATCCTTTGAAACAATTAACCTCGGTCCGTGCATTGCGACATTGTTGCAAGCAACGATTGTTGCCGATCACTTAAAAACAATTCAACTCCTTTCTGGAAGTGAACATTTAGGAAATAAATGCGTCTTTCCATCGTATCAAGCTGCCAATTTCGAGACCCCTCGAAATTAAGAAGCAATCGTCGTTTGGTTTAAAGTTGTCTGGTTTAGTAGACACGGTTTTTTTTTTTTTTTTAAGCTCAAACGCCGACAATGGCACAGTCCACGCGACTAACACTTTGTTGGCGACTTTGGCACCACAACAATACCAAAAAACGAACCCAAAAACGGTGCGGTTAGTCTGGTAAGTGGCGCCATCTATTCAAAGACTTTGGAAAAAGTGTTATAACCCGAACGTGTAGTCCAAAGCCGTCAATAGACGGCGACGTGGCAGGTTTGGTAAATGGCGCCATCTGTTCGAAGACGTTGGAAAAGTGTCCCAACCCGAATTTGAAGGCGAAACCCGTTAACAGATGGCACTACAGGGTGGGGTACTTAATTGTGTCCGTTATAGGCTATGCTATGCTCCGCGAACCAGTGGCCTGAATATGATCCAACTGCTGATGCGATTAGTGATAAATTCGTGGAATTGCTGGAATTCGTGGAAATTCGTGAAGAATGCTGCTCATCTGGCAAATCAATTCATCAATGGAGTTGAGAAATTGATGAACAATCTTAACAACCTTGTCCAGCTTCGTTGTGATGCCATTGAAACGTTAATAGAAAATCAGTGCGAAAAATTTTTCAAGAAAGTTAAAGAAAGATGGATGAAGCGTGACTCGCCCATACTTATTAAATTTAAATCTGAGGTAGACCAGACGAGCAATCCATCCAGACCCAAAAGTCCTTCTCAGTCCCAACACACCTGACATCTGATAAAGATGAGCTGCCGCTGCTCCTCTCTGCTCACGTTGACATATCCAGAATTCATGGTACTACTGAGGTATTCTCTAATACTTCCGGGCCTTCATCTATTGGCGAGCCTTCGGCTCACTTTGTTCTTCCTGACTCTGTGACTGTGCGGCGTAAACATCGTGGTAATTAGTATTAAGAAACGCTTAAGTGTATAAAATACGGATGTAAGCCTTAAAAAACTTAAAGCCGTAAAGGAACAAATATTAGAAAAAGACATGTAAGCCATCAGCATCGCACTAATACGTGTAAAAGAATCTCCAGCGACCCAAAAAACAAGCTGGAGCTTCTTCTACACGTATTAGTGCGACACGTATTAGTGCGACGCTGATGGCTTACATGTCTTTTTCTAATATCTGTTCCTTTAGGGCTTTAAGTTTTTTAAGGCTTACATAGATATTTTATACGCTTAAGCGTTTTTTAATACTAATATCCATTATGTTTTTTTTGTTTCAGCAAGAATAACACAGAAAAGAATACTGTAATCACCTTAAAATAACTGTTATAAGAGACCCTTTTCAATACTTAATTTTAAGAGCTATAAAAATTGAAAATCAGCTCTTTGGGTCGATCTCTAGGTTACAGCAAAATTTCCTCAACAAGAAGAACACCAATAATTCTAGTCACATTAAAATACCGTTTAAAAGGCCATAGGCATTCTTCATACCTATGTTTTAAGCTGTAAAACTTGAGCATCGGTTCGATCTTCAGCTGGTGTACTACAGCTGTTACGGTCCAGAATTTGGGCTAATCATGAACATCGTGCTAAAAGCCATGAAATTTGGTACACAAGTCAATTGTTAGCTTATAAATCAAGCTAGCTATGGAATCTCTCGAGATACTACCTAAGGCCCCTTCCTGTCCCCTACCACACTCACTTGTATGAGGTTATTGACCAACAAATTCTTGCTGATCACGCTAAAACGTGAATTGGTACACAAGTCATTCTTAGCTGTACAAATCGAACTAGAATTTGTTGATCATCAAGGTCATGGAGAGGACACATGGAAGCACTGGGGATGAATGTATCTCATGGGGTTCCATATGTAGTTCGTTTTCAACTGCTACAATGCATGTTTTTAGTACGTTCAGCAAGAATTTGTTGATCATTGATGCTTCATGGGGTGCAGAGGAGGGGGGGATACTCGGGGAGGCTTTGATGGTATTTCATGGGGATCAATGCTGGTTCAATATCTACTGCTAGGAATGATTGGTGTACCAAAATGCATGCTTTCAGTTTGATCAACAAGAATTTTTCGGGTATCAAATTTTTTTGAGGGGCCATGGAGGATTTCGTGGAAGTTCCATAGCTAGTTTGATTTCTACTGCTAACAATGACTTGTGTACCAAATTTCATTCTTTTAGCGCTATCTGCAAGAATTTGTAGGTCAGGTCTCAAGGAGGGGCACAGGAAGGGGAAACAGTTGTGGTGCTTTGTAGATTATCTCGAGGGGGTTCCATAGCTAGTTCAATTTGTACTACTATGAATGAGTTGTGTACAAAATTTCATTTTTTTTAGCTCGATCTGCAATTTGTTGCTGAAGCCGCTGGGAAGAGGGGATAGTGCCTTGGGGCAAACCATGGGGATATTTCATGGGGTCATCCATGGCTGGTTCGATGTGTACTGCTAAGAATGACTTTTGTGCCACAATTCAAGCGTTTAGCCCGATCTGCAATAATTTGTTGTAAAGCGTCAGAAAGGGAGCACAGTGGAGCGCTAGGGGACCTTTTAGGATATTTCGTGGGAATTCCATGGTTGTTTTGATTTGTAATGCTAAGAATGACTTGTGTGCCAAGTTTCATGCTTAGCTCGATCTGCAAGAATTTGTGGTCAAACGTCAATGATGGGGGCACAGGAGGGCGCTGGGAGCCCTTTGGGGGTATTTTATGGGAGTTCCATGGCTTGTTCGACTTCTACTGCTAAGAATGACTTGTGTACCCAATTTCAAGCTTTTAGCTCGATTTGCCTGAGAGGGGATGCAGGGGGGGGGGTGCTGGGGAAGAGGAGCGCGCTGAAAGCACTTGGGGTATTTCATGGGGGTCTATGGCTGATTCGATTTTTACTGTTAATAAAGATTTGTGTACTAAATTTCATGTTTTCAGCTCAATTTGCAAAAATTTGTTACTCCACTTAATGATTTCTGCCCATTGCTCTGCAATAACAATTGCTCTGCCAACGAGAATGCTACAGTCACATCGAAATCACTTTCAATAGACCTTGGTCGGTGTTAAGACCTACATTTTAAGGTATTCAACTTGAAAATCGGTTCATTGGTTCGATCTCTAGCTGAAAGTAAAAGTTCTAGCCCATTTGGCTTTCCGTGTCAAGAATATTGTGGGTACGTTAAAATAGACTGCAAACGACCATAGGCCTTGTCCATACCTACGTTTTAAGCTATAGAACTTGAAAATCGGTTCATTGGTTCGATTTCTAGGTGAGAGCCAAAGTTGTAGCCCATTTGTCTTTCCGTGTCAAGAATATTGTGGTTGCATTAAAATAGCCTGCGAAAGATCCTAGGCCTTGTCCATACCTACGTTTTAAGCCATAGAACTTGAAAATCGGTTCAGTGGTTCGATCTCCAGGTGACTGCAAAAAGTCCGAACAAGAACATTAATGATTTCTGCCCAGTGCTCTACAATAATAATCACTCTGCCGACGACAATACTGCAATCACATCAAAATCGTGTTCAAAAGGCCCTGGTCGGTGTTAATACTTACGTTTTAAGCTATACAAATTGAAAATCGGTGCATCGGTTCGATCTCTAGGTGAGAGCAAAGGTTCTAGCCCATTTGGCTTTCCGTGTCAAGAATATTGTAGTTTCATTAAAATAGCCTGCGAAATGCCCTAGGCCTTGTCCAGACTTACGGTTTAAGCTATAGAACTTGAAAATCGTTTCAGTGGTTCGATCTCCAGGTGAGAGCAAAGAGTCCCAACAAAAACAACAAGAACAACAACAAGAAATGGCCATGCTGTGGATGCCGAACGGGTCAATTGATGTGATTAAAATTTGTAATGCGGTGAAATAGTTACGACACGACTTGAAATACCGAATTTCGTTGGTCTATGTCAATTCTGGCCAAACTATAGGACTTCAAAGTTTGGCGTTTAACATGGAAGTTCATGCTGAGGCTTATACTCGCAAAGGACAACGCAGGGCAGTTTGAACTCCACTAGAGCAGAAAGGATTAAAGCAAATTCGAGCACCATCCAACGTTTAAACAACAATAATCCAGCTAAATTGTGCCAAGACACTGAAATTCACCCAAACGTTAACTGGAATGACTACGACCAAATAATAATTATTGGTGATTCAAATGCACGCTCACTTCGCTTAATTAAAAAAAAAAAAATCCGTAACTTGGACTTTTCCGGGATGCTAGGTCAAAATCCCGTCCATCTTGCAAGACTAAAATTATCATCTGTTGGGGGTCTAACAACGTTCCAAGTGACCCACCTGAAAAAATTGTCTTCGGTCGCAGAAAAAAATCAAGTCGTACAGACACTTTGCCAAAATTTCTTTCATAGGAATCTTTCCACGCCTAAATAACTTAGGTGGCTTTGAAGACAAGAGGACAAGAGAGTGTCAGAAACTAACTCACTTCTTCGGAAAATGTGTGTTGATTCTGATCTAACTTTTATCTCCATTGATGTGAAACTTTTATTGGGATGGGGACTCATGACTAGAGATGGTATTCATCTCACAAAACGTAGGAAGAGTGTGCTTCAAGGCTAGCTCAAACTTATTCTCGCTAATAACTAATATCTCCATAGAGCTGAACAAGCTTTGGAAAACTAGTGCCATTAATTGGGACAGCCATTAGTATTCATACGACTCCCAACCCTTTCGATAATTACAATATTGCGACTGCACACCCTACAGCAGTACCAACTTGCACTTTTAATGCACCCACTGCTGGAAACCTCAGATCATTGTTAGTGAATGCACGCAATCTGCTTTCTAACTTGGAAGAGTTTCACAAACTTCTGCGCTCTAAATCGTTTGATATTCTTTTTCTTACTGAAACGTGGTTCAATTTTTCCGTATGTCATGCAATGCTGATTGATGGGCTTTGTTTTGGTGATGTACGTAGGGACAGAGGCTCGGGGGGGGGGGGGGGTATCGCGGTCATTTACCGTTCCGGTCTCGATGTTGCACTTGGTTGTGTTGCCACAGATGCCGAGGCACTGTCAGTCGCTATTGTTTTCTAAACTTAACTTCCTTCTGTGTTACATTCCCGATGGGTACTGTAAAGACCAGATAGATACGATGGCTGCCTTCATTAAATCTGAAATGCACCCACACTTTTCTAATATTGTTGCCAGGGGTCTAAATCTTTCTACTATTGATTGGAAATCTTACTCCTCCCCATAATCGCAATTCCTGTAATTAGTTGCAGACTGTAGGTTCATTCAACTAGTTATCGAGCACAGCAGGGAGAGCAGCATTCTCGATGTGATCTTGACTGATGACACGCGGGCTATTTTTGATGTAAGTGTCGAAATGCAGCTTAGTACAAGCGATCATAACATGGTAGTATTCAAGCTCCATCACTTGCAAACCGTTACACACATTCAACCTTAACAGTGTATTAACTTTAATAGGTTACGTGATCTTTTGAAGGAGGTTGATTGGGAAACTGAATTACTGCAATGCGATCACCCCATTATGGATTGGAACAAGTTCATGAGAGTTATTGAGTCACGCATCGTGCTTTGTTATCAAGCTTTGAGGCTCAAACACAACTCTCAAACACTGAACTCCAAGGAATTGGCAATACTTAGGAAAAAAAAATTGACGCTTATGACAATGTACATTCTAACAGAACACCCACTAATCTTAAATTGTTCTTTGACTACAAAAAAAATATTCCAAATGCGTAAAAGAACTTTGAACTTCACTTGGTTAAAACCCTCCAGAAAAGGAACCTTTTGGCACTGTTCCGCTTCTACCGGTAAAAAACAAATGTAACTCGCTCCAACCCTCCGCTTCGGTCAAATGGAAACCTTGTAACAAGACCGACAGATAAAGTAAATGTGCTGAGTTCTGAATTCTCCAAAAATGCCGTTACTGAGAACGGTCTCCTCCCAGCATGTATCCACCTGACTAACGATCATATCATTGACAAATGTTCAATAGTACTGTTTTCCGAGAATGACATTGCAATATTCTGATATCGCTGAAGCCTAGCCGCTCACTTGGCCCTGATGGATTCTCCGCGTACTTTTATAAGCAAATTGCTTACCAAATTACCATCTCTTTGCAGAAAATGTCCACCATTTCATTCACTTTAGGCATTCTGCCTGACGATTCGTTAACTGCCTTTAAAAAAGCCAATCCAAAGACCCTGGTAATTATCGTCCGATTTCATTGACCGCTGTACCGTGCAAGATCATGGAGACCATTGTTCGCAACACAATGACGTATCAAATCTCTAAATTTAATCTTTTCTGCAAAGATCAATTTGGCTTTTTGGCGGGCAGGTCTGCAGTTCACTAACTGTTGTTAGCTTTAGATAGTTGGACTGAGACACTTGACATCGGTGCTAAAACAGATATCATTCTTTTCGTTTACAAAAAAGCATTTGAATGTGTTGTGCACTCTAAACTGTTCTTCAAATTGAATTTCAACGGTTTTGAGGGGAAACTGTTGGCCTGGATTAAGTCTTTCATTAGCGGGCGGTCACAGCGTGTAATTGTCGAGCAGGAGCTTTCCGCTGCTTGTGAGCTGATCAGTGTTGTCCCTCAAGGCTCTGTGCTAGGTCCTGTTTTTTTGTCCTGTATCTGAACGACCTTCAAAATGCTGAGCCAAATATTTGTCAATATAAATTCGCCAACGACCTCAAACTTTGCTCGACTATTGTTACTAAATGACGATTTTTCTGGTCTTGAATCTGGCATCGCATATGTGCACGACTGGTCCGAGGCTTGGCAATTGCCTTTATCTATGAACAACTGCCAGAGTTTCTCTGCCGGCAAGCTAGAGTCTCCTCATTGGACAACAAGCATTTGAGTATTGTTACGGAACTCTTTAAAGATCGTGGCATCTGGTTTCAATGTGACCTTCAATTCTCCACCCACTGCAACACTATTGCTTCCCAGGCTTGCCGCCATGCTGCAATTGTACAGGAATGCTTTGTATCGGGGAACTTGAAAACCACACTTTCCACCCACTTGTTGAGTATGCGAGTCAGGTTTGGCCACCCAGTCTCTTGAAAGACATTGACCAAATTGAGTCTGTACAAAGACGTTTTACTAAGACATTGCCCGGTTTGAATAAACTATCCTATTGCCAACGTCTTAGGATACTTGGGCTTGACTCACTTGAACTGAGAAGATTAAAGGCAGACTTGATCCTAACATTTAATATTGTCCACGGCTTACTCCCACAAGGTCTGCCGCTGTTTGGATTTAGTACCAACATTCGCACCAGGGGCAATTCCCTCAAGATCGTGCCCCTCAAATTTAAACTTAACAGCAGAAAGTTGTTCTTTTTCCTTAGGGTGGTGCCAGTGTGGAATTCACTTAGCGACTGTAATGTCTCGGCTTCCTCGGTGAACTTGTTTTAGAGACTGTTAAATGTGACTGCAGCCTTAAGGTCTTTCTGTTGCGAGCAGAACACTGTCCCTGATTATTTTTGTTTTCTGGATTTTGCGACTAGGGTGCCCTCACCCTTTTTATTTTGTTTTAAGTATGTTTTCATTCATCTATGTATGTGGTAGGTAGTTAGTGGTATCAATTTGGTATCCTTCCCTATCACGTTGCTGCTTATATGTGGCAATAAAGTTTCATTATTATTATTATTACATACATATAACATATTATTGTATACAAATATCTACATAAAAATATTGTTGCACAATTAGGAAAAGTGAATTGGGAGGGATTAAACACTTTAAAAGATCCAAATGAAATATACACAAAAATTGCGGATGTTATCTCAAAAAATTATAGTAATAACCGATCCAAAAGGAAGGAAAATACAAAAAAATCAAAAACAAAGTTTCCGAAATGAATGGATGACTGATGAACTTGTGAAAGCAATTAACGAAAAAAAATTGATTGTGGAATTTTATAAAACGTGAAAACAAGTGTAATTATAACGAAACAAGGGATGATTTTGAGAAATATAAAAAACTAAAAAAAGAAGTAGCAAAGAAAATAAAGACAGCAAAAGAAAATTATTATGGTAACTATTTTGAAATGCATAAAAAAGATGAAAAAAAAGGTATGGAATAAAATAAATCAATTAATTGGAAAGCGTGGAAAAGCTACGAATATTGAAAAACATTTTGAAACACACTTTAAAGAAAATACACTTAAGATCTGTGAAAAAATTTCAGAAAACTTTGAAAAATAAATACCGTACATAAAAACTAAACTGAAGAACACTAAAACCAAAAAAATTTGGTAAATTAAAAATCGTAAGGAAAAATCTAAGAAATGGGAGTGTTATAAAAATACAATGGGGATAACTGAAGCAAATAGATATGATATTCTGAAAATTATAGATCAAATCAAAGTAAAAAAATCAAGTGGTCATGAAGGTTTTATGATGGAGTACTATGCAGACACAAAGGAGAAAACATGCGAATTTATGACAATATTAATCAATAGTATTATTAAAACCGAAATTTGGCCAGATAATCTCAAAAAACAAGCCATAAGACCAGTTTACAAAAAAGGAAATGTAAATGACCTTAATAATTATAGACCTATATCATTGTTGCCAGTACTAAATAAAATTATAGAAAAATGTTTTGCTACAAAAATTGAAGAATTTTTGAAAATATGTAATGTATTAAACAAAAATCAATACGGATATAGGAAAGGAATAAATTCTATTGACACACTTGAAAATACAAATAACAATGTTTGCAGAGCTTTAAATGAAGGGAAAGCTATTGGCGCAATTTTAATAGATCTAACAAAGGCATTTGACACACTTACAAAAGATATATTACTGAAAAAATATATAAAAATGGCTTAAGAGGCAAAATATACAACATAATAGCTATCTAACAGGACGACACTGCAGTGTTAGAATTGGGGATAATTTAAGTAGATGGACAAATATAGAATATGGTGTAGCTCAGGGTTCAGTGTTGGGGCCCTTATTATTTTTAATTATATAAATGGCATTACAGATATAGAATGAAAAACATATATAACTTTATACCTAGATGATATACTCATGTTATCAATAACTAATGCAAGTAAAAATATGTTAATAAATTTACAAGAAGACTTTGACAAAATACAAATTTATTTAAGTGAAAATGATTTGATACTGAGTAATGAGAAAACATGTTATTTACCAATAGTAACGTCGCATATGCAAGAGGAACCAGGTACAATTACAACATGTGATGGGAATTGTGAAAGCAATTGTAACTGTAAAAAAAATAAAAAAAGTTAACAATGCAAGGTATTTAGAAATTGAATTAGACAAAAATTGGAAATTTTACATGCACATTGATAAGTTAGTACAAAAATTAGGGAGAATGATACCTACATTATGCGATTTAAAGGATATATTGAACCAAAAAAATAAGAAAATGATTTTTGAAGCACTTATTATGTCAAACATAAATTATGGACTGACGGTATATGGAACGACTTCAAGCAGCATTATTACACAAATACAAAAAGTAACAAATAAAACAATTAAAGTACTCTTTAAAAATAAAAAACGCAACATTGCAGTGAAATTTATAAAAAGTTAGGAATCATGAATATTGATACTACATTAAACTGGAGCATTATAAATAGGAACTATTTCAAAACTGAAAATAAAATAAACTGAACAGAAGTATAAGAGAGAATAAAAAATGGCTGCAGGAACCTAAATGGCGAAATTCGTATGGTAAGAGAACTATGAAATTTCTTATACCATCAAAATTTAACAAAATCCCAACGGAACTAAGACACATCCAAAATTATAGTGAAATGAAACACAAGATCAAAAAATGGCTACTAAATAATCAATAAAAATAAGGAGACGAAAGCGATCCATGTAATATATGTAAATTATTGACAAGTGACGAAATATACCATGTTGTTTAATTAATGTTGATAACATATCGACTTAATTGTAAATATTTATGGGTACATAAAAATAATAATAATGTTTAAGTGTAATAGACAAGTGAACAAAATACCAAATGTTTAATTAATGTTAACAGTTACGTGATATAATAGTAGATATATTAAAACAAAAATAATAACATGTTAATTGCTTGCATACACAAGTCTGTAAGGACTTTGTTCCAGTACCTGTGCCGTACGTGTACCTGTACTTGAATAAAGCATTATTAGTATTATTATTATTATTATATTAAATTTCTGATAATAAACTGTTATGAAAGACTGCCTACTTGTTATAGGTCCTTTTCTGTAAATGAACTACGAATTAAATCCTAATACATGGTATCCTTATAATTAATTTCCTAACAGGTTGGTTCTATAACTGACATTTTAGTGAAATCCTACTAACCGAATTCCTAATAGGTGCGGTTCCACAGATGAAATCCTAGCGAAATTCCTGATGCCTTTATCGCTTGTTACCCTGTTTGTCATTCGAGGTAAAGCGTTCGAAGTTGCTGAGATATGGTGGAATTCAAATAGCATAAAGTTTTATTTGTTTAAAGTTCGCACCATCCGAGTATATTATGCTACTTCGAGGTTTTACTTCTATGACTAATGTGTTTATGTGGATATAAGAAAATCATGAGTAAATGCACTTAAATCTGTACTGTTTTTTTTTTATTTCTCTCTTCCCATTTTTTTGTATTTTACAGACGAAGGACTGAAACCTGGAAATAAAATGGCGGGC
This sequence comes from Lithobius niger, assembly GCA_023313725.1. Lineage (NCBI taxonomy): Eukaryota > Metazoa > Arthropoda > Chilopoda > Lithobiomorpha > Lithobiidae > Lithobius > Lithobius niger. The sequence goes on from JAHWFP010075794.1 coordinate 85,874, forward strand.
CACAGCCGGGAGGCAGCAACCACCTACTGCATCTTGTTCGTGCTAGTGGCCGTTCTGAATGTGGTGACTGGCAATTCATGGACCGGCGAAGAAGAAGATCCATTGATCGTAGAAACTTCCAAGGGAAAGGTTCGAGGGACAACCCTGAGAGCTTCGACTGGCAAGATGGTAGATGCCTTTCTTGGTATTCCTTATGCTAAACCCCCTGTTGGTTATTTGCGCTTCCGTCATCCCAGGCCCATTGATTCATGGACTGGCATCTACAATGCTACCCGTCTCCCCAACAGTTGTGTTCAAGTGTCTGACACCTTTTTTGGTAACTTTTCTGGTTCAGTGATGTGGAACCCCAACACCCCACTGAGCGAGGACTGTCTTTACATTAATGTCTGGGTGCCCCGACCCCGACCGCGATCCGCCACAGTCATGGTATGGATATTCGGGGGAGGATTTTTCAGCGGTTCCTCCACTCTGGATGTGTACGACCCTAAAGTCATGACAAGCGAAGAGAATGTTATTTTTGTGTCAATGCAGTATCGCGTAGCTTCGCTTGGCTTCCTGTTCCTTGACCGGGAGGATGCAGCCGGTAATGCTGGTATGTTCGACCAGCTTATGGCCCTTCAGTGGGTGAAGGACAATATCAAACAATTTGGAGGTAACCCTAACAATGTGACACTGTTCGGTGAGAGTGCTGGGGCCGTTAGCGTCTCTCTTCATCTTTTGTCTCCCCTGAGTCGTGACCTCTTCTCCCAGGCCATAATGCAGAGCGGAGCAGCTTCAGCTCCCTGGGCCATCATGCCACGTGACAAGGCCATGCTCCATGCCCTTCGTCTAGCTGAGGCCGTACGGTGTCCACACGACCCTAAACATCTGGATCCTGTCATGGAATGCCTAAGAGCTACCAATCCCCTGACTCTCGTGGAGAGTGAAGGCAGTGACGAGGTGGGCATCTGTGAATTTGTCTTTCCCCCAGTTATTGATGGCTCATTCCTGGACGAGACTCCTGCTGAGTCTCTGCAACGCCGCAGCTTCAAAAAAACGAGTGTATTGATGGGCAGCAATACAGACGAGGGTAACTATTTCCTCATATACTTCCTTCCCGATTTGCTCCGCCTCGAAGAGAACGTGTATGTGGACCGTGAAGACTTTATGAGAGCAGTCCACAAGATCCATCCGGACCTGAATCCCATCGCCAGAAACGCAGCCGTGTTCGAATATACTGACTGGCTTAGTCCGGATGACCCCGACCGCAACCGAGATGCTCTCGACAAGATGGTCGGCGACTATCAATTCACGTGCAGTGTCACCGAGTTTTCTTACCGCTATGCGCAGACTGGACACAACGTGTACATGTACTATTTCACCCACCGCGCCTCTATCACCCCGTGGCCCAAGTGGATGGGTGTACTCCATGCCGACGAAATCGCCTTCGTTTTCGGCGAACCCCTCGATCCTCGAAAGGGATACAATTCAGCCGAGCAGGAGCTCAGTCGTCGCATGATGCGCTATTGGGCCAATTTCGCCAAAACGGGGTAAGTAAAATAGTACAGCATGACTGGTATGCCCTATCTCCCCTCAAAAATGACCCATGGAAAGAACGTGGGAAGATTTGGTGTTTGTCGTACCGTCCGTAATTCTAGCAGAAAGCAAGTTATCTGGGTATCTCAGTCTTCATCTGATTAACTGCTAACATGATGGCTCATCTGAAAAAAAAAATACTTCCAATCATTTCCCTCCATGGGACACTCTTCAGGTAGGGAGTATTTGTAACGACTCGGTTAAATCTCAGTCTCAAACGAGGAATACAGTGGCGCCAAATTTTCCCCATTCTCTTTGTCCTTAACCTCACTGCATTGTATTATAGTTTTATGTTAATTTTTGGCAGAAATTGGAAACTTCACCCAAATTGCAAACCAAAGTGAGTTCGAAGAATGTAATTTTGATCATGTTACGTCATATATTTCAGGAAGGATGATGATTATAGCTTTATAGAGTTGCTTGGTTTGGTTTCTAAAATTTTTATCATAAAACAACGGCCTTTAATAGCGATGACAATAAATTCCAACCAACAAGGAACGAAATCAACACAGAAGGAAATGCAAGATGCCGTTTTATTTACTGTAATTGAAGTGTTTTACGTATTTTTTGTTTTTGTTTTTGAACAGCAACCAGAAAATTCCAATGCTTATACCAATGGCGTGGTATTGAATCATTCCTTTTTGTTAGGGCCCGTACATGAAGCTTACTTTGCGGTCTCGTGAAGTCTTTAAAGTCTTTGAAGTCTTTGATAGCTATAAGCACAACCACACCTGCACTTGGATGTGGTGCTTAATGTTAAAAAAAAATTGGGTTGTAATTTGTATCACAATTTATTATAGAGGCGTCTTATGACGTTAAGGGCGTGTTAGCATTGGGGCTCAGTTATGACGTGGAACTTCTAAGTACCCGTGCGTTTCTTGTCCTCGAAGATAGTTTTCGTAATGCACGAAAGAGAACTAGTCAAAGTTGAAAATAACGGTTTATCTATGTGGTTGAGTGTAGTTACCAAACCCGACAGGTTCAATGTTATGAAGTAATCTTTTTGAGGGAAAGAAAAGCACGGTACAGGAATAAAGGAAACATAATAGAGCAACAGTGATATCCAGAACTAAAAACAGATAATTTACATTTTATTAAGATGTCCTGACCGGATTTAATACCCATCAACTCCTGATCATGGCACGGGTACCTGGCGTCTGATTGGTGAGATGGTATAGACGAGAGGGGCCCTCCAAGTCTCAGACTGCTATAGTAAAGACTTAGCTATTTATAGTGTAGCATTTCACTATTATGCTAATGTCTTTCTTTCTTCTGTATTTTTTAAACTATTTTTTTAAAGGCAAATAATAGTAGGTCACAGGTTTCGATCCGACGTCCGCTTGGCTGGCACGTGGGTTGTGGTTGCGCACGTTGTTTGGGGTCCCCGGGGATATGTCTCAACGGTCGCAGCGCGCTTTGGGCATGAGTTTTTCAACTTCTGCTTAAAAGTAGCAGCCTAAAACTCGTATGTTGATGTAGAAGTTAAAGCATTTTGTGTATACTGAGAACTTCCAAGTATTTTCATCCACGTGTCCGACCGCGTTAAAACATCTAGCCTTCTTTTTACAGAAATGCATTACTTTTTAGGAGATAAATTATACCTCCGTCTTTACTGATTCTAATTATCACTGAGAAACCGGAGGGACTGAGACGCAACTATCAATACAAAGCAACAAAGTGGCTATGGAAGCAATAGTGAATGGAGACAGCCTAGATTTAACGAGGCACCAATGGATAATCTAGCCTGCGTGAGATGACACACTAAAAATCTATTATAAAATCAAAATTGTAACTCTACTTTCGTTGTATAAGTAGGTATAAACAGGAAGTTCTATTTTTTTCATTTATAGAAAAATTAACACAGTTGCAAACATACTGCTTATTTCTATTTAAGTTTATAGAAATTTATATCAATACTAATGGTAAGCCGAACGTGCAGCATGGAACTTCTTTCTTATGTGGGTAAATCAATGCATTGTACGTCCATTGTTAACACCCTTGTTGTCTTTTTTTTTTTGGTTCATCAGCATTTTTGAACGCTCAAACACAGAATGCTTACGCAGCGTACGCCCATTGGTTTAGCCACTCATGGATTAGGCCCACTGTTAACAGTTTTTTTTTCTCCTCATCACCATTTTTTCGGGAGCCAGCAAAAAATGGTGTAAAACTAGTGGAAAGCATGGAACTTGTTTCTTATGGGTAGAGCAATGCATTTTGCCAACTAGTTAGTTGCTGTGCTACATGAAGAGAAATGAGATTGCTATACTGAACTGTTAGTTAGTAACCCCCCCCCCCCCCCAACCAAAAATGGATTAAGAGAAGCTGCCAAATTTTCAAAAAAAAAGGTAGGCTTTTGCAGGTGTAATATCATTCAACCAGGAAAATACCGCCAAGGTTAATCCTATTAGCCAAGTTAATCGCACCGAATAATACTTTGGACGTTAAATGATAACTAAACATTGCTACTCGCAGTAGCAATCTTCAAATTTGTATTTATCGTCCAAAGTATTATTCAGTGCGATTAATTCGGCTAATAGGATTAACCTTGACAGCAATTTCCTGGTTGAATGATCACACCTTCAAATGCCAAACTTTTTTTGGAAACTTCTCTAATACCAGATTTGATTTTGGGTGGATATCACAACTTTCAAAGGACTGAGAACGTACAAAATGTCACACCGCCTTATTTTTGCGTCTACCTTTTTTTTTCTGGAGAGAATTTGTGTCTATACATTTTCGCATTAATAACTTTCACGTTTGCTCTTGCCCAATTAGCCGTTACATCAGCCAAATTTACACGGAATGTGTATTGTATGTCCATGCTTCACATGCTTAAGTTCTTCAGCAAAACAGAAAGGAAATTGTCCCTGTTTTTTTCCGCCAAAAAATCAAAGGGTTTCAAAGGGTTTAACGAGCGTTAACCAAAAAATCCTGGCCTGCTCAACAAATGGCAGAAGAAAATCTCTCGTGCTGATCGTATCCTTGCCTCGAAAGACCACGTTTGCGAGTTGCACTTTGAGGTAAAGAAACGAGGTGATTGTTGATATAACAAACAGTGTTAAATGATAAACAAGCAAGTAGCCTGTAATAATAGCCTACGCTAATCAGATAATTTTATTTGTTATTTATTTGTTATTTATTTGTTATTTATTGGTTATTTTATTTGTTATGTATTTATATTTTATTTCAATTATTTATTTAGTATTTGTTTACTTATTTTTTATTTATTTATTGATATTTAATTATTTATTTATTTTGTAATAATAAATTAGTTCTAATTTTTTTCCCGTTATCGCAACAATCTAAATTCCGGGCATATAATTAAATTTTCAAACACAAGCAGGAGCTTATGAATGCTTACAAGTCTGTAGGCTGTCGGGGTGTCCATGCTGTAACTATATCTTCATATTCCACCCCACGTCACAAAGCTATCAGGGAAAGAAACTGTGGGTTTCGTTTCTAGGCTCCAGGCCAGCTAACTCAAAATTGCCAAAATTTTATTTGTTATGGCAATACTAAAAGCAGGAGCGTGTTTTCTATATGCTCTTGCTAATAGGTATCAAGTGGTGTTGAGCCAGGAGGCATGATGCATATTTCTACCCTAGTTGACCTTGACTTGAAGAAGCCATTTCCTTCCTCGCTTCAAAATCTTTCAACGCTGTCACGTGGAGGAGCCTGGACTAATCGTGGCAGGAGTTTCATTTTTGGCACCTATTTATTAGGTTAAAAGTAATACAAAGTATTTTGAACGTGGAATAACTAAGAAAATACTTACGGCCATCTGTATCACAATTGGCTACATGAGGTCGTGACCTAGAACTGGAGATGGAACTTACGGTAATATTATCATGGACACTCAGTATAGCCTTTCGGGCTCTCCTTTATATCACTCCTGGTGGTATACATTAAGATTGCTTATTCATTGCATATTCTGAATGTAATAAAAATATGTAATAAAACATTTCATTGAATGTAAGACCTTAAATTTCAGTAAAGGCTATGTTTTGCATGTCTTGAAATTTTACGTACTTTTTTGTGTGAAATGTGACTTTTAAACGATTTTAGATTATAATAATAATAATAATATTTGTTGCGATAGCAACGGGTCTGGCAAGGACTGGGGAGTCACTAACAGCCAGCCGCAATTACATGTAAATACAGTGTACATAAAACGGCCAAGGAATGATGAGGGTAAGAGGTTTGGGGACACGAATGCCTTACCACCAAAGTTAGACCTGCCAGGGACTCAAAGGCCCCCGATGCCATCGCCAAACGTGCAGGACATGGGAAGGGTGTGAAAAGTGTTAAAAGGCCCAAAATGATGCTGTACAATTAAAAAGTATAAACAGTGCTAAAAAATTGTATACTACGGAGAATACTAAAAACTAAAACACCCAGATAGTGGGATTTGTCTATGAATTGTCAGATTAGATCTATGAATTGTCCCAGATTGCTAGTGTGCTTTTATTTTTTCTATAAATTTTAAAATTCTGCTTTCATTCTTTGATTTTTTTTCGTAATCAGTTAATTTGTAGTTTACCATAGACTAGTTTCCATTAGTTCGTAACAGGTGAAATAGGTTGGCAGGCATAAATCTTGTTCTTAGAATATATTTAGCTAGCGAACCTATATTTATGCAACAATCTCATTGGCACGTTAGATTTTTTTTTCTTTTTATCAGTAAGGGAACTAGTCCTGTTATTAATAAAAATAACTGCTTATAGTGAGGAGCACAGTAGCGCCCCATTACACTATTATGTTTTTGTACATAAATTATTTTTAGTCGCATCCAACAGTATAGATTTGAATTTTCCTTGAAACTGTCGAATGTGATTAAAAATAATTGTATATAAGGTCCCAACATAAAAATTTAATTGGAGGAGGGGCGAGTCAGTGCGCTACTGGTGCTTCTTGGCCCACAATAAGCCATATTTGTTTTTTAGTTTACAGTTTGGTTAATGTTTGCTGGGTTTAAGCTGTAATCTAGTTGTTTTTTATTTGAGCAGTATTATTTTTACCGTAGCCTAACACATGCAAGGTTCGGTCGAAGTTAGTGATTTGTGTTGATATTTTTAAAACTTTGCTGGGGACGGGGGGGGGGGGGGTAAGGCCAGGCCAGGTCCTGTTTCGGTGCGTGCTCACGTCTTGTCATGGAAGTACGGTTCAACACTGTTTAATATTTATCATGTACTTTTTTAATTACTTGATGGTCACGATAATATAAGGTATTTCGTGCAATTTGCCCATAATGTCTGTATTAAATAAACGTATCGGCCATTTTTCAGTCGCAATTAATTATGAAGCACGTCGTACTACAATCACGGTTTCCCCTGTGTTCTCAAAGCATCGCGTCTGCTTTCTCACTCAACGACAGGCTCCCATGCGACGGTGGCGTCACTGGCGGCTGGAACAAAAAACGGCCCACATTCTCAACGCACGCTGCCAAACCTGGTGTAGAGAGGGCCTTGCATGTGCATTGCATTTGTCTCTACCTTTTTTCTTTAGGAATTTTATATGTATAAACACTTAGCCATTACTTTAGCCAAATTGATAATTTTTTGAATTTCCTTTCTTCGTTCACATTTTGTCATGCAGAATTTCCCAGAGTTCACTGTTACTGAAACAGACTACAAAACATTTTGTTTTTCGCAATGGTTATTCGTAAACCCCGTTTCTTCATGGATGTTCCTATTGATGCGTAACGTTTATTATCCATTGTCTAATTAGCCGTTTCATCAGCCAAATTGATACAGTTTGGTTTATTGTCTGTTCATGCTTCACATACATAAGTTTCTTCAATCCCATTTTTGCACACACTAGTTTACTAACCCTAATTTTTTTTCGCTTTGCTGACTCAACCAGCACATCCCCTTTACAGGCCTCCGAGACCTCTAATTAAAAATATAGGTTACAAAATAGGTTGTAAAATAAAATTTATAGGTTTTTATAGGTTATTTTTCTGCAAATGTATAGGCTTTTATACGGTTTTTTTTGTCTGTTTATTTCATTGGGTACATTTAAAGAGCAAATAAGTTGATTTACTCTTGTTTATTAATGGAGTCGATCCGAGCCTCATAGAGTTTAGTTTACTTTTTTCTCATTAGTTTGGCTGATCGAATTTTGATGTCTTCCGAGCAGTTTTACGCGTATTAGAGGGTCAAAAAATCAAGTTACAGCAATGAAAATAGGTCAAGCCGATGCGTAATCTTTCATTTGGTGCTACTCTCATCTTTGTAGGTGCTTTAGTTCAAGAGGAGTATAGAAATAAGCACGCACGTATCATGTTATTAATGATGCACATAGGCCTACAGATAAGAATACATATTTTTCAACTCTTGTAAATACGGAAAGCGTAATTAAAATCCTTTGCAATTAGCATTTTATACAATAAAAATAACTAGCGGAGTCGCTCGCTTCGCTCGCTCATTCCGCGTCGTCTCGCTGCGCTCGATGAAATTTCTTGCTGCAACACTTATGACAGACCTTCCACATAAAAAACGATCAAGCAAATTATAAGAGTGTAGTAATGCGATATCAGTTATCTCGAGAGAAGATCAATATTAGTTTTTTACGTTAAAGGATTCAAGCAAAAAGATCAAGCAATTTATCATAAAAGCGCTTTTTCTGATGACAAACGCTGATTTTCGTTCGCTTTGCTCACTCAATCAGCGCAATCAGTGTGACTGAATCAGTGTACCACCAAGAACCACACATAACTTGTAATTTGTGTTAGTATACACTTTGTATGGGTTTTCTTGTTTTACTTATTTTAAGAATATTGTTCTTTACGTCCTGCTCAGTACAGATTTTTCCATGGGCGTCTTATTACTTCACTTTCTGATGATCCCTCATTTGGAGGAACATCTGCAGCACATCAGATGTAATCTTCTACGAAGGTGAGAGATGAAAGATTGATAGAGCAAAGCGAGACACACATTGAAAAGGTTTACTTTACGTGAAAATCGCTAGCTTTGCTCGTTCAACCCACGCACCTCCGTGCTTCAGAAACACGAATGTTTGACACCGTTTAAAGCCAAATCTATTGTTTTGATATTTCCATGCATCAATTCATCAATTGATGCAAAACCAATTTTAAGATGTATATGTGGTGTGTTGCAAAATACGTGAGGACCACGTGCATCCTTTTCCAGATCATCTCTCTTCACTCGAGGAGGTTTTCATGAACAAACTATTACGTCATGAATAAACATCATGGGGGTTAAAAAAAACTTTGACGTTAGCTTTTCAGGTTCTTTCGCTTATTTGAGGGTGATAATATCAAATTACAGGGATGAAAATAGGCCTATTAAAAGCGAAATTTAATTATCTTTCGTTTGGTCCTACTCCCATATTTGTAGGTGCTTTGGTTCCGGAGGAGTAGAGGTACAAACACGCACGCACGCACGCACGCACATCGTATGATTTTAATTATGTAGACTAGCGGAGTCGCTCGCTTCGCTCGCTCATTCCGCGTCGTCTCGCTGCGCTCGAGGAGATTTCTTGCTGCAACACTTATGATACAGACCTTCCACATAAAAAACGATCAAGCAAATTATAAGAGTGTGGTATGCGATATCGGTTATCTCGAGAGAAGGTCAGTATTATTTTTTTACGTCCAAGGAGTCGAGCAAAAAGTTAAGATCAAGCAATTTATCAGAAAAGCACTGTTTCTGATGCCAAACGCTGATTTTCGTTCGCTTCGCTCACTCAATCAGCGCAAACACCATTTTAAAACCAAATCTTTTGTTTTGATTTTTCCCTGCATCAAGTCAATTAATACGAAACATATTTTAAGATGTATATGTGATTTGTTGCGAAATACGTTGTCCGTGCATTCTTTTCCAGATCATCTCTCTTCGCTCGAGGAGGTTTTCATGAACAAACTATGACGTCATGAACAATCATCAAGAGGGTTTAAAAAAACTTTGACGTTAGTTTTTCAGGGTTTTTCGCATATTTGAGGGTGATAATATCAAGTTATAGCGATGAAAATAGGCCTATAAAAAGCGCAATTTAATTATCTTTCATTTGGTCCTACTCCCATCTTTGTAGGTGCCTTGGTTCCAGAGGAGTAGAGGTACAAACACGCACGCACATCATACGTCCTTAATGATGTAGATGATTTTGAGATTTATCAATTTTTGTACCAACTCTTTTTCTTGTCACTACATACTGTTGGTAGCAGTTTAACTCATTTTGCATTTTTTTTATCAAGTGTATCGTTTTAGGGGCAAAAAATAAAAAAAATATACTTATTCATACAAATTAAATCAGTTTTTTTTTAAATTAATTTCTTTTGAGTCTTAAGTCAGTCGAAACAATTTAATGCTTATTTGACTGAACCGGTTCAATTTTAAACATTACCAGACTCTTAGAGAGTAAGAAATATATAGTTAAAACACTGCTAACAACGTCATCTAGTGGCAAGAAATGGTAATAAAATTTGTGATCTCAAATTCTTTCTTTTTATTGTGTAAAAGTAAAGGCTTTAGTTATTTTGTTTATATCAACACCTATCCCTTAAATTTTTCACAATTTCCAAAGATTTCGGCCACAGTGGGACTTATCTTCGACATGATATGCTTTTTTCTTTACATTTAACAGACACATGTAACTAATGACTGTGAACGTACAAAAGGTGTCATGCACCGTCCATCTTCATCTCTACCTTTTTTTTTCAGGAATTTTATGTGCATAACTAATTAGCCGTTCCATCAGCCAAATTGAGAATTTGTTCGTTTGCTTTCTTCGTTCACATTTTGTCATGAGGAAAAATCCTGGAAGTTCACTGTTGCTAATACATCAGACCGCAAGCGCAAGGTGTTCGTATTGTTGCGTAACCATCATGTAACGTGCATCCCTTTATTCTTATGCAATCCACAGCAACATAAATGGTTGATCATTATGTCCTTCATTACAGTTCAGCTTTAGTTCTAGTTTAGTTTTAGCTCCAGGCTGTTACAATAAATCTATACTATGCGCAATGGCTGTTTGCCGTGACGTCACCATGAGTTAGCCAAACGAGAACAACGGCTGTTTGGCCGTCTGATTGGACTAGCCCAGTCACGTGATATGCACGTCACAGCAAACAGCCCTGGCGCGTGGTATAAGGAGCAGGGGTGATTGTCCAAAACATTGTTGCTTGAAATCTTTGGTTGAAACATGGAAAAGAAACGAAATTTAAATTTCTTGTTGCGAATTTCAAAACCCTCCTACCAATTATCCTGATCCTACAAGTCGCAACCCAACAAAAGGACAATGTTCAGATCAAGATGCATTCGTGTGTTGGCCTTCAGCTGTGTTGGCCTTCCCAATTGTTCACTGGCCATGAACAGTCTTGGGATTTAACATGGGACAAACGTTACTTGCTAACTAGTCGGACAATATCATGAAATCAACGTTATTGACGCATCTTTCTCTCTATGAATGGTGGACACACATCCTTTAACGTTTATTTTTTCTGTATCCCTGCACCTTCTCCTTAAATTTTCCATAATTTGAAAGATTTCGGCGTCATTGGAATTTATCCTGAACATGACAAACTATGTTTTTAGTTGCTTACAGTTAACAGAGAACACATCTCATCAATCGGATGTCACAATGGGATGATTTACGGTTACTGTTACAAGCGTGTGTCTAGATCATTAAAACAACGTTATTGATGCATCTTTCTCTGTATGAATGGTAGGCATTTATCCTTTAACTTTTAGTTTTTCTGCATCCCTGTACCTTCCCATTATATTTTCCGCAATTTGAAAGATTTCAGCCGCGTTGGGATTTATCCTCAACATGACTAAATATGCTTAGTCAACAGACACGTAGTCTGCTAGTAAGGCCGGAAGAAATTATATTTGGGGCCCTGGCCCGAAGCCGCATGCCCTGAAAGATACCTACAACTAATTACAACGAGTGAGGCCGCCTCTTTATCATCAACAATCAACCTTTTAACGATCGGATGTCTACAATCGATGATCTACTGTTACTTGGCACCAAAACACTAGCGTGTGTTTAGATTTTTAGTTTTAGTTTATCATACGGATTGAAGTCCTCCTTCCAGCAAAGCTGAAACAATTAATATCTCCGTTTCTATTAAATATTTTTGGACCACACTAGGCCAGACAGTAGATAGGTATGGAAGATTTTGCACCAAAAAATATTCAATTCTGTGCAATAGTCTGTGCAATTCTGTGGAAGGAAGCCACACGTAAATTTGAGAACTGTTCACGTTTTGTTGTTCTTCTTGTTCTGCTACCGTTTCAGAAAATATTACTGCACCTACCACTTCTTCAATTGGTCGAGCAATTTCGAAGTTACGGGACCCCAAACGATTAGTTTTATTGTTTTATATTGTTTTAACCATTGTCATTAGGGACCAATGCCAATCCGCAAACGACAGGTCCATTCATTGTGCACGTGTTATGTCTTTGCTAAACAGTTGATTGTTGATGGGTAATAGGAAAAAAATCCGTGTTTCAGCTAAACGCATATCTAGACAAACGCTAGTGTGTCGTGCCAAGTTAGGCAACAATCATCACAAGTACCTGAAATGTGCTCAACTGTGCTTCAAGATGTAAGACACTGACGCTATGGCGCCGCGCTACAATGGTTTATAACCTCTACAATTGAATTGATGTGATGTTTGTTGTGATGATTGTTGCCTAACTTGGCGTGACACACTAGCGTGTGTCTAAATCTTGAAGCATAGTTGGGCACATTTCAGATACTTGGGGAAAAATGATAATGCGGTACAAAAGCTTAAATTGTGTTGAAATCAAGAGCAATGACGCACCTGACAAAAATTAACTCGTGTAGAAATGCCAGCTAAGCTGATTTCAATGCAAAATCTGACCCTCAATAACGTTCAAAATGTGTAACTAGCTAGCTAGCTAATTCTAGTCTATGTTAAGTTCCATAGGGTGATTATTCATCGATACCGGATAACGGGAAGGCTTCCAGTTATGAAATTGGACGAATGGCTGCAGTACGATACAAACTGCGTACCTTTTATGGTTTGGCGCCTAGGGGCGTAACGAGGATGGCGTGGGATGGCGCGTAAGTACAAAAATATTGTTATAACCATTGTTAGTATTGTCGGCATCGTCTCTCATTGAACAGCCAAAGTTCGGACAATGACAACGTGTATACTGATTTGATTGATTTGATTTATTCATACGAGAGCACTACATGGGTTTAACCCCTTACTGACGTGCGTGCCTAGACACACACTAGTGTTGCCCAATAAATCTAAACAACGTTGCCAAAGAAATTATATTAATGTCCAATTCACGAAAAAAAATAAACCAACTCTAAAAAAAGCAAAATAAAAAAAGCCAAAAACTGGTGAAGAGGCCACCAAGTTGAGAGTGGTTCAGCGCTTCAAAGGAGTGATATCAACACACTAAAACTAACGAAATAAAACAAATTACAACAAAATTAAACCCAAACCAAAAACCTATAAAGAGGTGACCAAGTTGAGAATGGTTCGGCCTATATGCAAAAGGTAGTAGCAAATTGTTGAAAACCAATTTCTAGTTGACGTGCCACTTTATTACACATCTGCACGGTAGTGGAGTTGAGTTTAATACACAATTTAAAAAAAGACTGATATCCTATCAAAAACCAAAACTGGTAAAAGGGGCCGCCAAGTTCCGAATGGTTCGGCCCTTCAAAGGAGTGCTATCAACACACCAAAACATTCGCCAAGTTAATCGCACCGAATAATACTTTGGACGTTAAATGAAAACTTGAACATTGCTACCGAAAGTGGCAATGTTCTAGTTTTCATTTAATCTTCGAACTATTAAGCGGTGCGATTAACTTGGCGAATGTTTTGGTGTGTTGATATCACTCCTTTGAAGGGCCGAACCATTCGGAACTTGGCGGCCCCTTTTACCAGTTTTGGTTTTTGATATGATAGTTTTAAACCAAACTAAGCTACGTTGTAGATAGGCCTCCAAATTGGCAGCTATAAACGATAGAATGGCGTGTTTATTTCGTAGATGCAGGCTTCAGAGTTGAACTGAATTGTTTCAAAGTGGGCACCAACAATCACTGTATGCGCGCGCGTTCTTATTTCTCCAAATAAAAAAAAAACATCATATCAATTCAGTTGTCGAAGATACACACCATTGCAGCGCGACACCATAGCCATAAAAAAACTTATACGGATTACAACAAAAGTACGCCGAAATAAAAGGGTTATAGGATTTAAGTTTCAATTTACTTGTTGAAATATACACGGATAAAAATTAATAATTCCTTATTGAAATAACGAAAATTAAAAAACGAAAATATTGCACGTGTTTATGTGCTGTTCTACTTTAACAGTAATTTAGTTGGTAAAGCACAACAGTACTTAAACAGATGCAATTTTCTCAATTGTATATTCAATTAAAAAACATCAATTTTTATCCGTATTCATTTTAACAAGTAAAGTGAAACTTCAGTTAAATAACCCTTTTTTTTACAACACACTTGACGTTTTTATTTGTAATTTGTTATCTTTGTGGGTCAGATGATCCATTGTGCTTATAGCGCCTAGTAAATAAATCTGCAAATCCATTGTTTAAGCGCAGTGTTTAAGCTCATCATTGTTTAAGTCGTTGTTTTCATATTTTTAGCTCATCGTCATTTCTGAACGCTCAAACACAGAATGCTTAGGCAGCGTGCGCCCATTGTTTTAGCCCAGTATTGTTTAAACTTATTGTTAACTTTGTTTTTAGATTCTAGCAAATTATGATGTTACTAACCCATCATGAAGACAGGCGAATTCTAGAGCTGAAGTTGTTGAATGTTTTGCTTATGTTGACTCAGACGTATTATTTCAGACAAAGACGTACTCTTCAAGTACTTATAAAGAAACACCCCTGGTAGAGATTTTTTTTATGTATTGTGCAAATTCTTTGTTTCACATTTAAACGTTCTTTCGGCTGTATGTACACACGCATGGCTAAGTTACTTTTTCTGCAAATGTGGGAAGAACATTTATGTAAGCTAGTAGTAAACTGGACGGAAAGCCAAATCAGTTCGATTAATGATAAATTACTACACATTCAAATCTGTTTCCATTGCCTGTTCTGCCAAAAGCAATTGAAATAGGTTGCATCCGTATTAATTTAGATCTAGTACTCATAGTGGCACACTTTAAAGTGGTGACCTCTGGTGCCATCCCGTGCCCATTTTCTGAATCTGGAACATAGAAGATTTAAAAACTATAATAACTATAAAACTAATAACTATAAAACTATAATAATATAATTTGCTGCAAAAGCAACAAGTCAAACAAGGGCCCCACATACCAATGACACCCTACCAGAAAAGTTAGGGTTAGAGTTTGGCTAGTATCGTCTTTTGTTCGGCCAATTTCTTTTTTTAAATACCAATGAGGGAGCCAATTCCACCTCACAAGGTGTAGCGTTCCACACACTCACTACTGAAACTGGAAGTGTTCCATTCGTTTTACTTGGAGTGTGGCACGGCAAATAAGTGTCCCTCCAGTGGCGATTGGAAAGTGTATGTTTATATATATATATATATATATGAACGTGTTAAATGCTGTCTGTGGACGTTTCCTTTTGGCCGTGTCAGTATGGCTCTGTGGTAGAACCTTGGCCTTTAATTTCAAAGGTCGTGGATTCGATTCCCTGCTCAGGCAGTCAAAAGGCAACGTAAATAGGTTGGTATCTGTATTTATTTTCTCACTACGTGGTTTGAAAAGAAAAGATGTCTGCAATCACGCGAAAAGGAATCGGTCACCAGTTTTAGCGCGTGACCACTAGTTTTGGGTGAGGTGTGAATATAGAAGAAACGACCGTAATTAAAATTACAATGGTCATGTAAAAGGGAATATGTCAGAGTTAATTCATATTTTAATCAGCGAAGTAAATCAGTCAACTCCCAAAATACTAAGTCGTTTGGTATAGCTCATCCCAAAGAGGCCTGGCAAAAATTTGGTGATCAGGTGTTGCACCATACGTGATCAAACCTCAGGTGCCATCCCCATGCCCATTTTCTGAACCTTGAAGCTTAGAAGATTTAAACTGCGATCATATGGCTTGCTCAATCTTGTACCAGATTTCTGAAACCTGAAGCGTCAAGGTTCTCGCCATCCTACCGCTGTATTATGTAGGATATGTTACTTTTAACATTGGTCACATTTTCTTCTTAGAATTCGTCGGGTACTTGCAGTTTGTTGAAATATCAGTAATGGCAGATGATGAGGCCAAATCAAAAATTATACGTTAATAAAACGTTGTATTTCGTACGAGTCAAAAGAGGGGAAACAAAGTTTTCATGTGGCTATTGGGCCCTAATAATAAATGTAGTATTATTAATAACGTTTGGTAGGGAATGTTGACTACGAAACGAATAATTCCTTGTGGAAATGAGTTGCATGCGTTTTCTTGTCTCCCTGTTCACTGAATGTACACCAGCCTTTAAGCAGTTGTATATTAAGGCGGATGTACATTAGGCTAGTAGACTGTGCTGAGTAATATGAGAGAGAGTTGATGTACTACTCGCCCTTTACTCTCCCAATGTGAACATCTACTCTACGAGCGCACTTGACTCGCTACTTGTATGCCAGTTGACTATCAACAAGTTTAATATTTTGATGCAAGTCAGCGGTCGAGCTACGTTTACAAGATGGCAGTACCCCCACCTGGAGGTCAAGTTGAGAAGCTACAAAGTCGAAATTTGTATGGACATGCATTGACAGTACTCTGGGCTACTAAGAAACTAATGTAAACAGCACCTCACATACAAATACACTCGCACCAGTGACACGGCCCAGTGCACGGCCCAGTCCACTAGCCTAATATACATCTGCCTTTAGGCGAGTTTACTGGCCCGAACATGAAGTTGCTGTTTACACTAGTTTTTTACTCGTTTTTTACAGTCAATGCAAGTCCATACAAATTTCGACGTTGTAGCTTCCCAACTTTGCCCCCAGCTGGGTCGAGTAATGGGCGAATCGAGTTGACTGACTACTCGTCCTCTACTCTCCCTCTAGAGTAGAGGTTTACATTAGGAGTGTATTGGAAGAACAGAGGGCCAGTAGCAAGTCAACTCGGCTGGCATATTACTCGGCCCAGTCAACTAGCCTAATGTACAACCAGCTTAAAGGCGGGTGTACATTAGGCTTGTTGACTGGGTTGAGCACTGGGGCGTGTTACTGGTCCGAGTGTACTCACATGCGAGTTACTGTTTACACTAGTTGCTTACTCGCTCGAGTACTGTGAATGCAAGTCCATACAAATTTCGACCTTGCAGCTTCCTCACTTTGCCGCCAGCCTTCTTGTAAACGCAACTCATCCGCTAACTCGCATCAAAATATTAAACATGTGGATAGCCAGCTGGCATACAAGAAGCGAGTCAAGTGCGGTCGCACGGTCGAATAGAATAGAGGTTTACGTTGGGACAGTAAAGGGCGAGTAGCAAGTCAACTCGACTCGCACATTACTTGGCCCAGTTAACTAGCCTAGTGAACACTACACTCCCCTTTGTATAGCAGCCTTTACACTAAGGCTGCGACCTGCCTCTTTAATGTTACATACTTTTTTAACGTTGTTAGAGATCAAGGCTTGCATGTTCTTGAAGCCCTCGTTGGTGCATTACTCGTCAGTATATAAATATTGCTAGTATTCGCTTCTCGTGCTGGGAGTTTGTAGTGGTCGTGCAGAGGATTTAATCGTTCGATACTTCAGCCAAATTTTCATTTCTGCTGACTTTTCGAACGTGATGGCAGCAGCAACAGAAATGGAAGTATGTCTAAAAAATTACCACTCACTTATTTTCTTAAATAAAAATGAATTTTAACATTACGTACGTAAGTGAAACGTTCATGATGGCTGCCTTTCTCCCTCCCCCCAACCATTTTCCCTTCTTCCTTCTTTCCTTCCGAACCACATAAGCAGCTTATAGATAGCCAGTTAAAAGCTCGTGCGTCCCTCCCCTCGCTCCATTCCAATTACTCGCTACGAGCCAAATAACAGTCGTTGGGAGAAAAAATTACCCACCAAAAATCAATGGCTTCCTCCCACACCATCCGACACACACGCGAGGTCAGAAACTACTGCCTCACCCGCGGTCTTTCTCAAGCGCGTAGCTTCCCTTCCTCCCTACCTTACCTCCCCCTTCCCAATTCAATTGACCCAAAGAAACGATGACGTGAAATGACGTCATAATGTCATCTTACGAATTCGCTACTTGCCACAGGAGGGGTGGAGAAGAGAGGGTCGAGTTGGTGATGACGTCACTTGTTAGAAACTATGGGGGGGGGGGGGGGGGAATAGAAGGAACCTTAAAGAGAAAAATCATGAATTTCACAGATTGGTCATGGTTTTCGTTACGCTGCAGCTTCATTGGGTTTTCGTTACGCTGCAGCTTCATTGGGTTTTCGTTGCGTGGAAAAAAACGCGGTATGATTTGAACTCACAACTATGTTTTGTGTTTTAGAAGAGTAAATCGGCCGTTAACAGACTGTACAGATTTCTTATGGACAGGCTTTAATCGATAATTGTTTATTGTGAATTTGTAAACATGGCCTTTCTTAACGTAATTAACGGACAGTGAGGCAACTAATTATAAATTCCTTCTATAGTCAATGACAGAACATAAAGGTTCACTAGCGGAGTCGCTAAGTCATTCCGCGTCGTCTCGCTACACTCGAGGAGGTTTCATGCTGCAACTCTTTTGCTGCTGACAGACATTCCACGTCTAAAGCGATCAAGCAGTTGGTCAGAGTGCAGTACGCGTTTTTCGTAAGGCTTCACTGCATAAACAAATGATAACCATAAATCATTCCCACAGTCTGGCCATCCGAGAGCTACGTGCAAGTCGTTCCAAGCTTCCAGTAATTTCTTTGATTCCAAGAGCATCGCAAAATCATGTGCTGATTATTTTGACGCAAACTAACTGTAACTATTGCTCACAGTTCGTCCATCACATTCATAAGTGCGCCTGCATTTCATCTATATATCATTCAAAACATACGATTTGTTTGTTTGCACATTGGACATCTTCTCCTCCAGAAGTAATCACCTATGAAGGTATTTACTTTACGTGGAAATCGCTCGCTCTGCTTGCTCAATCCACGTACCACTGTGCTTCAGAATCACGAATGTTTGGCACCCTTTTAAAACCAGGTTTCCATGCATCAAGTCAACTGATACAAAACCAATTTTAATTTCCATATGTGTTACATTGTAAAGTACGTCTTCCGTTTAGGTTATTTTTTGCGTGCATCTTTTTCCAGATCATCTCTCTTCGCTCGAGGAGGTTTGCATGAACAAACTATGACGTCATGAACAAACATCATGAGGGTTTAATAAAAAAACATTGACGTTATTTTTTAAAGGTTTTTCGCGTATTTGAGGGTCATAATATATAGTTACAGCGATGAAAATAGGCCTATACTAAGTGCAATTTAATTATCTTTCGTTTGGTCCTACTCCCATGTCTGTAGGTGCTTGGTTCTAGAGGAGTAGAGGACTACAAACACACACACACACACACACAGATACACACACGCACATCATACGATCTTAATGATGTAGAATAGCGGAGTCGCTCGCTTCGCTCGCTCATTCCGCGTCGTCTCGCTATGCTCGAGGTCCTTTCATGCTGCAACACTTGTGCTGCTGACCGACATTCCACGTCTAAAACGATCAAGAAAATGGTCAGAGTGCAGTACGCATTTTTCGTAAGGCTTCACTACATAAACAAATGATAACCATAAATCATTCCAACAGTTTGGCTATCCGCGAGCTACGTGCGCATCGATTCAAGCTTCCAGTATTTTATTTGATTCCAAGAGCATCACAAAATCATGTGCTGATTATTTCGACGCAAACTAATTATAATTATTGCTCACAGTTCGTCCATCACATTCCTAAGCGCGCCTACATTTCACCTATATCATACAAAACACACGATTTGCACATTTGCACGTCTTCTCCTCCAGAAGTATCTCCTATGAAGGTGAGAGATGAAAGACAGAGAGAGCAAAGCGAGACACACATTGAAAAGGTTTACTTTACGTGGAAATCGCTCGCTCTGCTCGCTCAATCTACGCACCACCGTGCTTCAGAAACACGAATGTTTGGCTCCATGCATCAAGTCAGTTAATGCAAAACCAATTTTAATATCTGTATGTGTTACGTTGCAAAATGCGTCGTCGTTTTGATTATTTTGTTGTGTGCATCCTTCTCCAGATCATCTCAGTGCGTAACTAATAGCTTCAAGACGATCCATGCTTCATGTAATTTCTATGTACTGATTAATATTGATTATTTCGATGTGCTGATGTGTTTCGAAGCAAACAAATTGCAAATGTTGTTTGTTCACAGTTCGTTCGTCACGTTTCTCAGCATCTACATTTTACCTACATCATTCAAAACATACGATTTGTTTGTTTGCACTTTTGTACGTCTTCTCCTCCAGAATTAATCCCCTACGAAGGTGAGAGATGAAAGATTGACGGGTTTTTTCACCCAAGTGGGTTTTGGCTAGAGATATCGCTTCTTTCGTAGTTTTTTTTTGCATACCTTAAGTTAGCCATGTATTCATATGAATTACTCACGACCTTAGTATAGCTTTTGTTTGTGCGTTTTTGATACTGAATTTGTGCCCAGTTGCCTGTTGTTTCAATGCGGTGTTACAACCCGCTGGGTTTATTGTGGCACAAGGAGGGTGTGAGGAATGGCTAAAACCAGACCCACTAATATCCCGAGCGGAGCATTAAATCATGGTGATGCCTATCGCCTCTCGGGGTGTCACTACTTTGTAAGAACACTTTTCGATTAAACATGGTGGCAGTCATTTTTAATCGGAAATCATTACTTGTGTTGACTGAAACTTGGCGGGTTTTTTCACCCAAATGTGTGTTGGTTTGAGATATCACGTCCTTTGTAGTTTTTTTTTTTGCATACCGCAAGTTAGGCACATGTTTATGTGAATTTCGTATGACCGCATTACTGTAAAATCCTAACACCAGTTTACAATTTTTAATCGGCCTATTGCTATAACATGTGAGAAACGTGAAACATAATACATAAATAGATCAATGTTGCAGCTGAACTCTTTTTAAAGAGGGAGATCACGCACGGGACGATTAGATTTGATTACCAAGATTCATTACGGATTCACAATATTTACAATTGTAGCGTTAAACATTTACTACTTCTAATACAAATTGATAATTACTCAAGCTCCAATACATACAGCAATCACTTGCATCTTTCTTGCCTTGTAAGTTAGTTTATAACAAGATATATGTAACGTCAGCAGAAAATGGTGCCAAAATAATACATTTCCAGTTCAGATTTGTTGCTCAGTTCCGTTTCGTGTCTCATATACTCAGACAAACACACATAATAACTTATCATTTAATCGTATCTAGCTTCTTCGCAAGTTAAATTATTCTCTTCTGCCTTGTTGGATCTCTTTCCAATAGTGCAGTAGATGGTAATCGCTCATAGAACAACGAAACCAGATGTCACCTGAACGCTGCCACTTTCTCGTCTCTCTTTCTTTCTCTCATCACATAAATGCCCAACGGTCTCTCAGTGTAAAAATAATAGACCGAGGGCCCGTATTGTTCACTTTATCTTATCACTGATGCTTATCACGATTTTTTAAATTTAAAAATGTAAATCAAATACATCTTAGTAGGAAATTACAAACGCCACCACTTTTTCGTGGTTCTGTATCCCGGGAGGCCCCCCCCCCCTTTAGGGGCCCCCTAAGTCGAGCATTCTTCAAAATAATGTAACTCCGTCCCTAATTGATGGAATTTAATATTTTTTTTAATTAACCTTTATGAAATCTACTTTAATAACGTTCATACGCATTGTTAACCTAAGTATGATAGTTTGGCTAGGAAATGGGAGTAAACGTGAAAAATTTGATTTTTAACATAAAATTTTACGTTCAATCACGAATTACTGCAGAACTATTGAGTTTTGGCAAAAATTATATCAGACTGAAATTAAAGTTTACTTCTTTATCTTTCATTTGACATAGAAAAATGAATTTCGCTTATTAAGTCGGGAAATACTTCATTTCAAACGTTTACCTACAAGCAAAAAGTGCTTGCCAAAACTTTCTTTTTGACAGTTAAGGGTAGCGATACCGTGATCTATTCTGTACCGGATATTGCTGATTGTCTTGCGTCTGCCTTTGCGCGGGTCTCGAGTGATAACCATTATGATCCTGGTTTCCTCGGGATTAAGCGTAGGGAAGAGGCTCACACCCTTGACTTTCGCTCTGACGGGCTAGAGGAGTACAATCTACCTTTTACCAGGCGGGAATTTGTTTCGGCCTTGTCCAGGTTGCATGACTCCACTCCAAGGCCTGATGATGTTCACTATCAACTGTTGAAACATCTGCCTCTTGCCTTCCAGCAGTTCCCGCTGGAGATGTTCAACCGTGTGTGAGTGGAGGGCTCTATTCCAGCTGCGTGGAGGACTGCAGTGGTTATCCCGATTGTGAAACCGGGCAAAGACCCGACTTCTCCTTCCAGTTATCGCCCAATCGCTCTGACTAGCTATGTCTGTAAACTTATGGAACGGATGGTCAGTGAGAGGTTGGTCTGGGTGCTGGAATCACGGGGATTCTTATCTGCGTCCCAATGTGGCTTTCGACGGTTTCGGTCAACCATCGATCATCTGGTTGCCCTTGAATCAGATGTGAGGGAGGCTTTTTGCCTGCGTCAGCATCTGGTTCCGGTCTTCGTTGATTTGGAGAAGGCTTATGATACAACATAGCGTTATGGGATCCTCCGTAGTATCTACGACTGTGGCTTGAGGGGACTGATGCCGCTGTTCCTTTCGACTTTCCTTTCGAGGTGTTCATTTTGCGTTCGTGTCGGGACGACTCTTTCCCGCCCGTATGTTTAGGAGAATGGTGTGCCTCAAGGAGGTGTTCTCAGTGTCATCCTGTTTGTTATTTGGATCAACCCATTGCTCAGCAAGCTGCTGTTCCCCAGTCATTGTTTGTTGATGACTTCGACCTGTGCTTTCGGACGGCTCGTAAGCAGACCTGCGTGCGGCAACTGCAGCTGGCTATTAACAAAGTCCAGCGCTGGGCAGTCTGTAATGGTTTCCGGTTTTCTCCAGACAAAACGGTCTGTGTCCACTTTTGCCGCCAACGGACACTGCACCTAAATCCTTGCCTATACTTAGGACGGGCATAGATTCCTGTTATTCAACAGGCACGTTTCCTGGGTCTAGTGTTTGATTCCAGGATGTCCTGGCTTCCACACTTAGGCCAACTTAAGGACAAGACTTTGCGGGCACTTAACATCTTACGGGTTCTGTCAGGGACTGCATGGGGTGCAGATCACACTGCTATATTGCACCTCTACCGAGCTCTTGTCCGCAGCAAACTTGATTAAGCATGTATGGTCTATGGTACGGCTAGTGACTCGACTCTCCAGATGTTGGACACTGTGCATCACAGTGGTCTGCATCTGGCGACTGGAGTATTTCGGACATCTCCAGTAGTCAGCCTCTATGCTGAAGCCTCGGAGCCATCTTTGGCCATTCGTCGGCAACAGCTAGCCATTCACTGTGCTGTGCATTTGCGTGCAGTGCGATCCAATCCTGCTTGGTCCATGGTTTTTGGACCAAACTTGCGGGTCGGTAGACGCGAGGTGGGTAAGGGTGATTTCCGCGATAGGCTCCAGCAGTCCTGTCAGGAGATAGCCATTGAACTGCCCTTGAGGCTTGGGGAGATGCCAGTGGCCCCTTGGCCTGTCGCAAGTGGCATTTTCATTTTTTCTCTGGCGTCCCTCCCGAAGGGATCCACTCTTCCAGCTAGGTACTTGCAGGAGTTCCAGCACCTGCGTTCTCAGTTTATCGGGTATCAGCGACAGTTCACTGATTGGTCGCAGTTAGACGTTGGTGAGGCGTGTGCTTGTGTGTGTAAGGGAGTAACTGTTGCCCATCGCCTTCCATCAGGCTATTCTGTGTTTTCTGCTGAGGTTTTGGCTCTTGGTTTGGCGGTGGAATAGATCCTTGACCTTCAAGGCACGCATTTCATCATCTTTTGTGATTCCATGAGTGCCCTGGAGTCCTTGGCGAAATACAACCCTCGGAACCTCTTGACACAATGCGTCCAAGCTCTGCTTTCCCGCTTGCCTGGCCAGCAGAAACCTGGTTTTCTGCTGGATCCCGGGTCATGTTGGGATAGCTGGGAATGAGCATGCTGATTCTGCAGCAAAAGGGGCTCTTTCTGGTCCTCTCGAAAGAGATCTCAGCCTTGTTCCCTCAGATGCCTTTCCGACTCTACTTCTGAGGTTGCACGCTTTTTGGAAAACCTTGTGGGACAGACAGGACGGCAATAAATTGCGGGCTATTAAAGGCGCTGTCGAGGAATGGCACTCGGAGTGTTGCCGCCGTCGCCGTGAAGAGGTAGTGTTGGCCCGTTTGCACATTGGTCACACCCAACTTACCCACTGTTTCCTTTTGAGGAGGGTTGACCCTCCTGAATGTCATTGGTGTCGACGTCCACTTACGGTCCGGCACTTCATTGTTGATTGTCACCATCTTGATGGTGTTTGTCATCGTTTCCATCTTCTGCAGGACATGGTACGTCAATTGGGCGATAAGTCTGTCCTCTTGTCCGGTTTTTTTCAATTTTGCAGGAGGTACAGATCTATGATATGTTCTAGTTAGGGGTTTGTTTTTAATATCTCTGTAATGTGTGGTGCAGTGGCAACCCGGATCACTGCACTGTGATTGGGGTTGGCGCTAATGACCTAGCTGTTGACGCGCCATTAAGCTTCAATTCCCCCCCCCTTCTTTCTTAATAACAATACTAGCCACATCGCTCGCTCGTCGTCTCGCTTCCCTCGAGGAGGTTTGCATTAACAAACTATGAGGTCATGAACAAACCAAAGGTAAAAAAAGCTTTGACAATATTTTTTATGGGTTTTTTGGGTATTTGAGGGTTATAATATCAAGTTACAGCCATGAAAATAGGCCTAACGGTAGTGCAATTTAATGATCTTTCATTTAGACCTACTCCAATCTTTGTAGGTCACTTAATTCCAGAGGAGTAGAGGTACAAACACGCACGCACACACCCAATTCAGCATTTAGTATTTAAATTTTGTCGTGTGTTTGCGTAACGTAATCTACATCATTAACGACGTATGATGTGCGTGTGTGTTTGTGTGTTTGTACCTCTACTCCTCCGGAACCAAAGCACCTACGACGTATTTTGCAACACACCACATATATACATCTTAAAATTGGTTTTATACTAACTGACTTGATGCAGGGAAAAATCAAAACAATAAATTTGGTTTTAAAACGGTGTCAAACATTCGTGTTTCTGAAGCACGGAGGTGTGTGGATTGAACGAGCAAAGCGAGCGATTTCCACGTAAAGTAAACCTTTTCAATGTGTGTCTCGCTTTGCTCTATCAATCTTTCATCTCTCACCTTCGTAGGAGATTACATCTGACGTTCTGCTGATGCTTCTCCAAGTGAAGGAATCATCAGAAAGTGAAGTGATAAGCCGCCCATGGAAAAATCTGTACTGAGCAGGACGTAAACAACAATATTCTTAAAATCGGTAAAACAAGAAAACCCATATAAAGTATATACTAACACAAATTACAAGTGATGTGTGGTTCTTGTTGGTTACATTGATTCAGTCACGTTTCTGAGGAAATGTTTGCACTGATTGAGTGAGCGAAGCGAACGAAAATCAGCGTTTGTCATCAGAAACTGCGCTTTTCTGATAAATTGATTGATCCTTTTGCTTGAATCCTTGGACGTAAAAAAATAATTTTGACCTTTTCTCGAGATAACTGATATCGCATACTACACTCATATAATTTGCTTGATCGTTTTTATGTAGAAGGACTGTCTGTATCTTAAGTGTTAAAGCAAGAAATCTCCTCGATCGCAGCGAGACGACGCGGAATGAGCGCACGAAGCGAGCGACACCGCTAGTTTAATTTAACTGCTAAACGGGTATAATGCATTGCATTTTAAATATCCGTAAATCAACTCCAACAGCCTTTCCACCCGTTTACTGCACGTGTTTCATTCTTGACCGCTGACACAATCCATTGTTGCTGCACGTTCTGAAAACTTCGTGCTTCCACGAAAAAAAATCTGTCAACTGTCGTTGACGTCACGTATTGTTGTGTGATTGTTGCTGATTGTTGCAAACGGTCATTTCCCGTAATTTGGGACATTTAGGACCTAAATTTGAATCTACAGTAGACATACGCTAGTGTGTCGCATCAAGTTAGGCAACAAACATCACATCAGTTCAATTGTCGAGGTTGTAAATCATTGTAGCGCGACGCATTGCGTCAGTGTCTAATATCTTGAAGCATAGTTGGGCATATTTCAGGCACTTGGATAAAAATAATAATGCGGTACAAAAGCTTAAATTGTGGTAAAATCGAGAGCAATCACCCACAAGACAAAAATTAACTGTTGTAGGAATCTCAGCTAAGCTGCTTTCGATGCAAAATCTGATCCTCAATAACGTTGCAAATGTGTTACTATCTAGCTAGCTAGCTAGTCCGCTCATCCCCATGTTAAATCCCATAGGGTGATTGCAGTACAATACGAACCGCGTACTTTTATGGTTTCGAGCCTGGTGGTGTAACGGGGATTGCGTGGGATGGCGCGTAAGTACGAAAATATTGTTATAATCATTGTTAGTATTGTCGGCAATGTCTCTCATTGGACGGCCAAAGTTCGGATAATGAGAACATGTATACTGACGTGCGTGCCGAGACACACACTAGTGCATCACGATACATCTAAACAACGTTGCCCAAGAAATTGTACTCACGTTCAATTCACGAAAAATAAACAAACTGTAAAAACAAAGTAAAATAACAATGCTAAAAACTGATCAAGAGGCCACCAAATGGTTCCACCCTTCAAAGGAGTGATATCAACACACCAAAACTAACTAAATACAACAAATTACAACAAAATAAAAACTAAATCAAAAACCTATAAAAATGTGACTAAATTGAGAATGGTTCGGCCTCTAAGCAAAAGGTAATAGCAAAGTGTTGAAAACCAATTTCTTGTTGACGTGGCACTTTATTACACATCTGTACGGTAGTGGACTTGAGTCTAATATAAAATAAAAAAAAAAGGACTGATACCATATCAAAAACCAAAACTTGTAAAAGGGGCCGCCAAGTTCTGAATGGTTCGGCCCTTCAAAGGAGTTATATCAACACACCAAAACATTCGCCAACTTAATCGCACCGAATAATACTTTGGACGTTAAATGAAAACTTGAACATTGCTACCGAAAGTAGGTTTTCATTTAACGTTCGAACTATTAAGCAGTGCGATTAACTTGGCGAATGTATTGGTGTGTTGATATCACTCCTTTAAGGGCCGAACCATTCGGAACTTGATGGTCCCTTTCACCAGTTTTGGTTTTAGATATGATCTATACACACGCTAGTGTGTCGCCGCCAAGTAACAGCAGATCATCCCATTGTAGACATCCGATTGTTACAAAATTGATTCTTAATGATAAAAAGGCGACTCACTAGCAGACACGTGTCTGTTAACTGTAAGCAACTGAAAGCATATTATGGCATGTTGAGGATAAATCCCAATGCGACAGAAATGTTTCAAATTGTGGAAAATGTAAGAGAAAGGGTCAGAGATAAAGAAAAAAAAACTTAAAGGATGAGTGTCCACCAATCATATAGAAAAAGATGCGTCAATAACGTTGTTTTTATGTTACTGTCTAGCTAGCTTGCTGGTTATTTTTCCCATGTTAAATCCCATAGACATTTTGCTCATGGCTAGCGCAAAATTTAGAAGGCCTACGTAGCTGAATTTTGGCACACGGATGCATGGTGATCTGAGCATGGTCCTTTTGTTGGTTTGAGAGTTGTAGGGGTCAGGACAAATGCGTGGAAGGGTTTTGAAATTCGCCACCAGCGAATTTAAATTTCGTTTGTTTTCCAAGTTGCAACCAAATATTTCAAGCAATAATGTCTTGAACAATCAACACTGGTCTTAAGATTTATTGTAAAAGCCTGGGCGAACTAAGAACTGAACTATAAATAAGGACAAAATAAGGAAACATTAACGTTGCCGTGGATTGTGTAAGAATAAAAGGATACACGTTAGATGATGGTTACGCAACAATACGAGCATCCACGAGCTAACGTGTTTTTTGTTAATAACCCAAAAATAAAATGCTTCGCGTTCTGCTGTTTTAGTAACAGCGACCTTCGGGGCTTTCTGCATGACTAAATGTCAATGAAATCTTGAAAAATTAAGGGGAAGGTGCAGGGATAAACAAAACAACTGAAGGGGATGTGCTGATTGAGTGATCGAAGCGAACGAAATCAGCGATTGTTAGCCAGTGTGTGCCAAAATGGGATTCAAGCAACTTAAGCATGTGAAGAGTGGTCATACAATAAACTAAGCCGTGGCAATTTGGCTAATCTAACGGCTAATTGACAATGGTAAATTTGAAAATTAGAAATGTGAAAATTTATAGATATCAAATTCCTCTAGAAAAAATGTACAGATGAAGATAACACAGTGTACCCTTATGTACTTTCACAGTCCTATGAAAGTTGTGATCTCCACCCAAAACCAAAACCAAAACCAAAACGATTGGCCTTTGAGGGTAGTGATATCATTCAACCAATGAAAGGCCACTAAGGTCAATCCTATTAGCCAAGTTAATTGCACCCAATAGAACTATTAGTCGGTGCGATTAACTTGGCTAATAGAATTGACCTTGGCGGCCTTTCCATGGCTGAATGATATCACTACCTTCAAAGGCCAATCGTTTTCGGAAACTTGGCGGGTTTTTCTACCAATTTTGGTTTTGGGTGGATTTAAGAATACGCCTACCAGAAATTTTGAGAAATTTCGTTTCTTCCAAACCCTTTCATCAATTTTTGATGCCAATATTTCGAGAGGAGTAGAAGAGCACATATATAAATAAATAAACACAATGAACGATTTTAATGATGTTAGATTTTTATTCTTCCTACTAAGAGTTTTTCATTTTCCTACCAAAAGGAAAAGTAGTTATGTTATGTTATGTTATGTTATGTTATGTTATGTTAGTATGTGTGTTTGTATGTATGTAAATCCTTGTGATAAAAATCAGTTTTCCACGTGTGAACATTTACCATTTACCAGCCAAACTATCGTACATTGAGTAACAATCCTTATGAACGTTAATAAAGCAAATTCCATACTGGTTAAACAAACCAAAATTAAATTCGTTAGAATAGAATAGAAGGTATCGTCCAGTAAGCTCAGAACTTTTAGAAGGCCTAAGCGGCAGATGTTAAGTGGAAGGATTTTTGTTGTTGTTGTCAGTTGTTATCAAAACCATCGTGTCAGTTGTTTTTTGCCACAGGAGGGAGGAAACCGGAGAACTCGGAGGAAACATTCGCACAATGGGCGGGAAACAACCGGCGAAAAAGCCGTACATATACACTTCCCTTTACCATGATCGAAGCTGGGTCTGTAAGAAGCCAGAGATGTACAGCTGGGACCAAGAAGCCTATCCAATCTGACGCCCCAGTGCTCAATTCCATCAATTAGGGATAAAGTTACATACGTACGTACGTCATGCATAGCCTACATGAAAATCAAACGTTATTCGTAATAATAGGCTAAATAATATTACTAGAAAAATTAAACACCTTTAGTAGGAAAAATGAAAATATTGTTATTAAGAAAGAAGGTTCCGGCAAGCACTGTTTGCTTGTAGATGATCGTTTGAATATTTCTTGACTTAATAAGCGGAATTAATATTTTTATATATGTCAAATGAAAGATAAAAAAGTAAACTTTAATTTCGCTCTGATATAGTTTTTGCCAAAAATCAATAGTACTGCAGTAATTCGTGAGTGAACGTAAAATTATATGTCAAAAATCAAATTTTTCACGTTTACTCCCATTTCCTAGCCAAACTATCATACTTAGGTTAACAATGC
>JAHWFP010075794.1:115523-131197 GCA_023313725.1 Lithobius niger
AATAGGGACGGGTTTTTTTGAAGAATGCTCGACTTGGGGGCCCTTAAAGGGGGGGGGGGGCCTCCCGGGATACAGAACCACGAAAAAGTGGTGGAGTTTGGCTTTTTCTACTTGTATGCATTTTATTTAAATTCTAAAATCAAAATGTCATGGTATGCGTTAGTGATAAGATAAACCTAAAATCTAAGCATGTTTTGGACGGTCGGCCCACGGCCAATAAGGTTTAGGTCATCTTCCTGGTTTAGGTCATCTGGCGGGGGTGTCCTGGTCCATCATCTTACCATAGGTCTGTTTCGGTGTTGTTGTCATAGCGTCTAGCGAAGGAAAGTGTGTGTGTGTGGGGGGGGGGAGGGTTCTGCGTCACGCGGTTGGGCTTGGTAGTTCAATTCTAAGAAATACCAAATACGAGTGTGTGAATTCTTAAAAACAATTCCACCTCTTCTCTTTGGATTAAAAACATGGATCTTTGACTTTAGTGGCAAAATTTAATAAAATGAATATAGCTTTGGTTTGTTGCTTAAAACAGCTGTTTGGATCTCACCAGCTCGAAATCGCATTGACGATTTTGCTTTACGAGTTCACTGCATGCTTTAGCACATGTCGTATTATGCAAAAAACCTTTACACTCTTTCACTATTCTTCACCCTCCCCTAATGGTTTTAGTGGTAGTGTTATTTCTCTCAGTGATCAACCATTCGTAGGTGAAGAGTTGAAGAGTTCATTGCGCAGATCTGCCATTCAATTAATCCATGTTTCGGCCAATTCACAATTTTCATTTATCAAGTTTATCATATGAGACACTAAAAAGAATTACTGTTAACACTTTACGTTATTAGAATGGGTGTTTGTGTTCTTAATGTGCCTCATTTGGCTTAATACAATTCTTTGCTTTCCACAAGGTGGTTGATTACACGCCATGTGTAACTGTATTTATGCTAGGCCTAAATTCTTTCATTATGTTTTCATAACATTGACATGCACATGCATTCATTCATTATAGTAACTAAGATTCTCATTTTCACTACTTATTCGTTCTCATTCCTTGATGTTTACGTAACGATTATGTTGTATGCTTCCAATCGGTCCATCCTTACCTGGGCGCTAATTACCTACCTATCGATGCGCCATTAAGCCTCATTCCTCCACCATCCTCTTGGCCCATGATATTGTTCCGTTTCTTTACGTGGGTGGGCTTCCGTTCCTCTTGAAACTGAATCGTGTTTGATCTGCTGCATTGACTCAGTAGTAATGCTTTTCTGCTTAGCTCATTTGATGTAACGACTTTATCACTGTAACGATACAATATAGAAACCCAAGACAGTATTTGTTCTTCATTTCTAATAGCTTCCTTGTGAATTCATGAAAATGTCGGTTTCTGGATGTGCTTACTTTTGTGTTGTGACTGTAACAGCATATATTAGCTGTTTTAAAAGTAACAACAAGCAAGTCCATATTCTTGTCATACCCACACTCATCTTTTGACTGTTTAATTCTTGGTATCTTTCCTCACACTTACTAACTCTAATTTTGTGTGAGTCAAACATTTCTTACAACAAACAAAACTTTTCAAACTACACAATCCAAATCATGTTAAAGTGAGTCTATTACTTCATTCTTGATTTTGTCAATTTCTGTGAACTAGGCCATTGACATGTTTACTTTTGGTTAATTCTAGATTTTTTTTTAAATTGGATATCTTTCAACATTCCCTTGTGTTTTTCTGTTGTTTCCCTTTTTATCATGGCTTTTGCTGAAATCCTTTTCCTTTTACTTTTCAATACATTTTCAACTTAAGAACTTCGTGTTACACTCCTGGAAGGAAAGTTTATTTTACAATAGTTTTCAGTGAATTTGTGGTCTTGTTTTGTTCCAATGTCTGAAATTCTCCAGTCATTCGGGGTGGGGGTTCATTAATTGGTAGCCGACTCTTTTGACTGACTAATATCATAAAACCATATTTTCATTTTCAATTCTACATCTTTTCTTTCTGAAGGCTCCACTCATTTGGAAATTGAATCTCGTAAGAATTGATGATATAGTTGTGCTTTTATTTATTTTTTCATGATTTAATACCGCAGCGGCCTAATTGAACGTCCCCATTAATGAATTAGTGTCCCCTAGTTTGTATGGCATCTTTTTATTCTGCATGAAATTCTCTTACATGTTTCACTAAGATCCTTCAGCTATGCAACAGGAAGACCTGTGATTTGATGTTTTTCACTTTCACCTAGTTGCTCCCTTGCAACTTTATCTATTTGTTTAAACATGTTCTAGTTGATTTGGAAACTTCAAACTTTATGAACGATTATTTCACGATGTTAGTCCCGCGTTTATTATTTAACTGCCCACTGAATAAGCTTACCTTCCAATCGCAGCCCACATACGCAGGGTCATAGTCGGGAATAAAGACATTGCGTGCCGAATGTACTAATACGACTTTTAGTATAGGGTGGTCACGAACCCTCGATGGGCAATGCACGGAGTCCAAAGCTTCACGATGTGATGACCGCTTTTTGGTTGTCGAAATGCATTGAGAGCAGAACCAAATGGCTTAGTACCACATGTCTGGTAAACTCCCTAGGCAAACGGGAAACAACACCCAAAAGCATAATGCTAAAGTCGGACCACAGGTCCTCTTCTGAAAGAAGAGTCTGGAGACAGGCTTGGCTTCAAGATTCTGGCGCAGGTGATGAATGGGAACACATTATCGTGATCTAGCCCAAATGTGTGACCCAACTTATCTGTTGGGTACGTTAGAAGTTCCCCGTGATCAGTCTCTATGCATTCCTTATATGATGATTTAAAAGAAGACAGAAGACATTTCGGCCTGCAATTCATGGCTTCACTTAACCTTAGATGGATGCCCAAGCATGTGTTCAATCTCTAATCAAATAATGGTGAAAAAAAAGCAAAAAATGTGAAAAATACTACAGGTCATAACGTCGCATCATGGTGCAGGACCCGAGCACGTCTGTAATTCACTCCTTAAAATTTTGTTACAGGATTGTCTTCTTTAGAAAAACCACATACAGTTTCCAATTCATTAGCGGTAACAGAGGTTCCAGACCTTGATACTGACTTTGAAATGTTTACAAAGCACATTTTTTGGCTATAAGGAAGTCCACACTCTATGTTACAGCCCCTTCGCCAGTACTTGCCAAGCAACATTACATCGTTAAAATTAGTGGGGTTTCAAAACAAAATGGGAAATGGATGGCAATTAATTTTCGTCTAGGAAGAAAGGATATTCCCACTACAGCTTTGAAAAGAAGGACTCCGATATTAGATCGTACTTCCAGACGCTGCGGAGTCTCCAATTTCCCCAATACATATTACATTTCAGTGAGTCTACAAACCCTGATCTGTCGATGTAAAGGGGAGCGAAGTTCGAGGTGCGCATGCCTAAGGCATATTCTTACCACAGAAGGAGGATTTTTTAATGCTTGCCCATCAAGGTTATCATTTTCTTAATAGCCTACAGTGTCCACACACCCCGTTGAGTGGTGCTCGCCATGTACTGCAGCCGACCATTGTATGCTTACTCAGTATCACCCAATTAGAAACCAAAAATTTGATATGAAATACATACGATATTTCTGAAACAAGTGTTGCCCCACAAAGCAACGTAAAAGTCAGATATCCTTTAAATTAATTCATTCTCATGAATTTCATTCCTGAGCAATCATTGCTCCCTTTTTCAACTTCTCACTACTTATCATCATCGTTTATATTTTTCTTAGACTGTTGCCTTTAATGCTATGTGTTATATTTAAATTTTAGATTTGAATTCATACTGGAACCTTATTCGAAACAGGCCGACTGTTTCGTAAATGTTTGCAGACTGGCCCATTGTTTTCCCCATATCCAATCTCCAACTGTTTCCTTCCAACAACACCACCTTTCAACAATTTAATTTTTTCATCTACTTCACTCCTCACCCCTAATCTTCTCTAATTTTATTCTCAAGCTCTTACGAAACTCCTTTTCATTTCTTTCTTTCGCAATCCACCTGGGCTGGCCTGAAGTCATTTCTTTATAATGTTTCTTAACCATAAATTAGTTAAACCTACAGTCAAATTTCATATGGTCTATTCCATTATCCAGTCCCTGCTAGAGAAATAAACGGCCTTTTAATTGTTGCATGCAGACATGATATTCCAACCCACACATTGTTGCTTTTCTCTATGAACAAATAAATAATTTCTTGTGGAGTTTTCATGTTATGTACATCTGTACGGGCGTATGTCACTGCATGTCTAAATGATTTGCCACCACTTGTTCTTAATTTTTTTTAATGACTCATGTCTATTGTTGTCTTTCACATGTTTAATAAAATGAGAAAAGTTATCGTTTTCTTGGGTCAAGCCTAAACTTTAAGTTGAACAGTTAACTCCATTGCATTTAACAGTCATTATCAAACAGAGACCTGTCACCTTGCTAGTTCGTGATTTGTGAGCAAAAAGTTATACTGTAATTAATTTTAACGTTCTGGGGTTTGGCTCCATTTTTACTACGGAATACCTTTCATGCTGCTGGCCTAAAATTGCTCCCTAAATTCCTCAAAATTCTTTAAATCATCTTCAGCTGCTGTTAATTCTTGCATTTCTTTGAGACAAATATGAACTAACTGCCTTGCATAGGTTTGCCGGCTTTTGAAATGTGGGCATGAAATGGTATGGGCATGAGTATGGGACGAGCATGAAATGCGTTGAGCATGAACTTGAACATGAACACGAGCGTGCGATGAGATGGACATGGGCATGAGACGAACATGAGGTGGGATGAGCATGAGATAAGGCGTGTTATGGAAGGGAGGGGTAGGGGAGGATTGGTAAGGAGGCGGTGGAAGGGTTGATGGTGGAGGAAGGAGAAGGGGTGGAAGTGGTCGGAGGGGAGTAGTTCGGATTAGTTTGTTTTCGTTAACTATGTTAATGTTCAAAACTGAAACGGGAATGTTTATCTTAGTTACAAAAAACCCAAAATTGGTATGTTGCAGTTTGAAAATCCTATTCATATTCATGTGAATTATTGTTCAAGGTTTATTTATATTTATTTATTTATTATTTAGTAATAAATAATAAAATTTGCGTGCAGAAAAAAAAACGAAAGCTAATAGCAAATGTATACTATAAAAAGTGAAGAGGATCTTGAATATTTCAAATTGCTAAGGAAAACCAAGAAGGAAAATTATGAGGAATATAGCGTAAATTGAATTCATGTAATCTGTATAAGAAGCTGTAGGAAACACTGGGACAAATTTTTGATTGATATTGAAAATAGTAAAGTAAAATGGGATGTAACAGCATTAACAGAAATTAACTTAAAAGTGCATTTGGATTTAATAGATATGATGTTAGCAGAGAAAATTAAAAAGGTGGTGGCATAATGCTGTTTGTTAAAACAAAAAAAAATTAAGACTATTACATGTAATGTCATAAAAATAGGAGAAAACAATGCTACTGACATTTAAACGGAAAAAAATGTCCACAATCAGATTTTTATTGTTGGGTGTAGGAAACCATCTTCCAAACGGAATGAATTTACAAATGAACTAAGAGAAAACTGTAGAAAAAGAAGGAACAATTAAAAAGAGTTAATACAATTTTCATAGGCTGCTTTAATTTTAATTTATGGGTAGAAACATAAAATGAAAGCAAAAAACATAAAATACACAAATTTGAAATTTAAATTGCCTTGTGTATGGTTACAGCCAACAAACAGAAACTGCAACAAAAGAAGAAAAGAGACATAATTAACTAACAAAATCGTGTTTAGATCTAATTTTTACTAAACTAGAAAAGCTTGAGTGTAAAGGAGCAGTTACAACAGTAAAACTCGCTGATCATTATTATACAGCTATAATGGCGCGTTTACGCAGCGACTCGCCTTTGCATTCTCGCAGCTAGAACTCAATCGCGATGGCAAAGGTGTCGTTGCCATGGTCACAACGCTAAATGGATTAGCTAAATCGGACATCGTTTGAGTAAATACTTGCCATATTATAATCCGTGCTAATAATATAAAGCGAAACGATTTCCTCAAACGCTTCTGAACTCACGTTATTTGCTGTTTTCGTTGCGAGGCGGCAGACATAAAACCGCCACCATGTTGGAATTTTAGGTGATTTCTAGCTTCTAGCTCCGAGAATGCAAAAGCGAGTAATTGCGTAAACGTGGCCTTGGTCTTTTCGATGACAACGAGAAACTTAATGTAAAAATAGGGAGTCAAATGATTACGATAATAAAAAAAAATATAAATATAACAATAAAAAGATCATTGAACAACTAAATAGTGTGAATTGGAAAATATTGGAAGGTATAACAAATGCAAATGAAATATATACTAAAATTGAAGAGGTAATAACACAAAATGTCCAAAAAAAATGTGTAACAAAAAAATACACATAATAAAAACACAGTTATAAGAAACGAGGAATTACTAAAAAGAATTAACGCAAAGAATTCTTTATGGAATACCATAAATAATTGAAAATATGATTGAATGAGAAAATTAGATAAACTAACTGATAAATATAAAAAAGTTAAAAAAGACATGAAAAAAATATTGAATTACTCAAAATTATTACGGGAATATTTTCTCAAAGCATAAAAGGGATAGTCAGAAAACGTAGAATAAAATGACCCAATTAATTGGTAAAAATACTAATAAAATAAATATTGAGTCACATACAAAGATGAATTTCACAGAAAATTTCAGGATTACACATAATAAATTTTCTGAGCGCTTCGAAAATCAATTAAATGCGAATAAAACAATGGAGATAACAGAAGCAAATATGTATGATATCCTATTGATAATAAATCAAATTTTAAAAAAAAATTCGTGTGGACATCAATGTTTTTTTTTAATGGAACATTTTGCAGCAACAAAACAAAAAGCATGAGAATTCATGGTAATTTTAATAAACAGGATAATTACGAAGAAATTTGGTCAGATAACCTAAAAAAACAAACAAATTATACGACCAGTCTATAAAAAAAGGTAATACAGAGGATCTAAATAATTACAGGCCAAAATCATTACTTCCAGTATTAAACTAAGAAACAGGCATTGGGCCTATTGTAGGTTGAGCGGATAGAAATTACTCTCATTTTAATGACGTTGCAATACTTGCTATGTTCCTTAAAAATCTGGGTGCAATACTCACTCGGCTACGTTTGAATTTTTTGCCTTTTGGTTTGAAGCTCATTGCTGGTCTTTATCATATTTTTTAAATATTAGATAGGCCTAAGCTACATTTCATATTAATTTTAATAGGCTTTAATAGGCTCTTACGTGTAATTTCTGTTTCGTTACTTGCAGTTATTTTCCGCCATCGCTGCCGTCTAAAGGTGACTTCAAATGGCACGTTAACCGCCGTGGTTAAGCTGGCAAAGTGAGCGCTACCGCTAATAATGCACACACTTTATTTATATTTATTGCAGAGTATCTTTCCTAGATTTAAAATATTGATAATTAAGCATTTAACTGCAAGCCAAACAATCACCAGTAACGATAGTAGGACAAATTTGTAATAATCAGAATATTTAAATGTTCCGCGGCTCTCGGTGCCACCTCTAATGACTATGTTGAAACGAACACCTCTGGCACATACTACAACTGTGATGCACATACCACAACTGAGAACGTTAATTTAATTGGAATTATCACAAATACAGGTTAGATGGTGTTGGCTTGGGTTGAACATAGTATTTAAATAAATCTAAAGCTTTCAGAACTTTTAGACGTAATTTTTAGCTACCTTTTTATTTTGTAAGCGACAACAGCAGTTCACTTCGTTCTCTGCGTTTAAGGTTATGCCTATTCATTCTTGCAACACGGGATTGAGAGTACAGATTCTATAGTAACCAAGGAATTTTGAAATTATTATACGAAGCCTTCTTATTGTTCCGTGATGCGGTATAAACTTGTCGTCTGCTGCGACGATCTTAGGTTTCACACTTGGAATTCCCGTTGATAGTGTAAACCATAGATTAGAAAGTTAACTAGATATACTGTCTCACTTCTTCCCATCCTACGTGGACCTCTAGCGGAAGTTGCGGCTACTAACAACTTTGCTAATGCTTTTGCCTTCGAAGCAGCACGAAAGCAAAGCATTAGCAGAGGTATTAGTAGCCGCAACTTCCGCTAGAGGTCCGCGTAGGATGGGAAGAGGTGAGACGGTACATCTAGTTAACTTTCTAATCTATGTGTAAACGCAGATGTCAGTCGCCATTGTTTTTAACATGAAACGAATGTGAGTCGTTAACAATTCCTTTTGTTTGTTCCATTTGCCTGCCTTCCTCTAATGGTTAAAATGCGATAATCAAATGTTATTATTCTGTCGAGTTACGTCGAAAAAGATTTTTAACTATAAGGAAGCAACAATGATTTATTTTGTCGGTTTTTAAAAGTTCACTTGGTTACCAACAGAACAGTGCATGCTTCGTCGGAGTTCCTTAACTATTTAGGATTCCAAATGTACAATGGCGAGTGTTAGATAAATAAATTCCAAAAATCGAAATATCGTCGATTATAATTGGACAATTTGCGGCAAATTCGAGATCAGCAATACTTTTTGAGCTATCTAACGATGTGACAATCTGCCCCTTGGTTTGGGCTCCAACCAGACTATAAAAGTGCAACCAATCAACCCAATCAACCAACCAACTAACATTTTTCAATTCGGTATCGGTTATGGGCTATGCTACGCTCCACCAATCCGATAATAGAAAAATTGTTTGCTACAAAAATTGAAATCTTCTCTAAAAAATATAACTTGCTCAATAAAAATCAATTTGGATGTAGAAAGGTACAGGAACAATAGACGCAGTACAAATAAATAACGAGGTAAATAGAAGAAAACGAAGGAAAATTTATAGGAGCTAATAAACAGCTACCTAACTGGACAACAGTGCAGAGTTACAATTGGTGACAAAATAAGTAAATGGGTTGACAATGGATTTGGAGTATCTGTACTAGACCCATTATTATTTACAATCTATATAACGGATTTAAATTGAAAAAAATAACTTAACATTATCTGCAGATGACATGTTTTTGTTATTTATACACAATACCAGTAAAAAAAAATGCTAAAATATTTACAACAGGACTTTGAAAAATTAAAATTTTATGTACAAAAAAATGACATGATTTTAAACAATGGAAAAAATGGTTATCTTCCAATGCTAACATAGCACATGCAAGAGGAAGATGGAGAAATTACAATGTGCTCAAATAAAAGTAACAAAAATAAAGCAAAATGTAAATGTAAAAAAAAAAACAATAGATAACGTAAAATCAGGCCTCGCACACCTCCAATTTTAAAATATAGGCTAAAAATTAGTTTATAAAATTAAAAATATATGTTGGTTTACAATTGTTTAATACAATAGCAATTCGCTTCGCTCTATTGGCGCCGATCAACGCTTCAAATAATTTAGTTGATATCAGGTATTCCTGAAAAATTGCACCCGAAATTAGTTTAAAATAGTGAAAACTTATCGTAAAAAATGAGTAAATAGTGAGAAAATAGTGAACAACAGTGAGCGTAACGTGAATAAAATTTTTTTTAACTACACAACAATATTGGGATAAAAATGTTTCACACTCAATTTTTAAAAATTCTGTGTATGGTCGCAGAAATCCACCGGCCACCAGCCAGTTGGCGATTAAATGAGCAGGTTGGCGTTTAAAATATTTGACCTATTGCCAATTTGGCTCGTGGATTTGTGGGTGATAAATAGGGCTGAAACGAACTGGACATATTTTTACTTCGTGTTGGCAGATTTTGAAAGAGATTTCGTCAGCTATCCGATGAACTTAATTCCAAGCTATGGTTCTTCGTTTCAGGAGTTAGGAGGGAGAGGAAAATGCTACAGACAGAGAGAATTTCTTTATTTTCAAATAAGTTTTTGAAACCTGCAAGGCCAGTGAAAGTTTATAAGAAATTTGTGCTTTGTTAACAAATGGCACTAAAATTTGTCATTTAAATTATTTTATTTATTGTGTAAAGTAACACTTACATTGAGGAGGGGGGGATCGAAAGCTGAGACGTTTATAGAAATTTTTACTACTGAAAGTGTCATTTTTGAGTTCAGAAATGTATTTTCCCCCAGTTTGGTTAGTGGTTTTTTGGTGACCCTACTGATTTGGGGCTCAAACAATGTATGACCCCGTCCCTGCTCTAAAAGCCTGAAAAAAATAATGTCTTTCCCATCGTGATTTAATGCGTAAAGTAACACTCACATCGAAGATGAAGTGATCAAAAGTGATCGAAAGTGATCGAAAGTGATCGAGACGTTTATAGAAATTTTGGCTGCTGAAAGTGTCATTTTTGAGTTCAGCAATGTATTTTCCCCCAGTTTGGTCAGTGGCATTTTGGTGACCCTACTTATTTGGGGCTCAAACAATGTATGACCCCGTCACTGCTCTTAGAAAGCCTGAAAAAAGATTGTCTCTTTCCTCGTGATTTATTGTGTAAAGTAACACTCACATCAAGGATGGGGGGAACGAAAGCTGAGACGTGTATAGAAATTTTTGGTGCTGAAAGTGTCATTTTTGAGTTCATAAATGAATTTTCTCCTAGTTTGGTCAGTGGTTTTTTGGTAACCCTACTTATTTGGGGCTCAAAGAATTTATGACCCCGTCACTGCTCTAGAAAGCCTGAAAAAAAGAATGTCTTTTCCCTCGTGATTTATTGTGTAAAGTAACACTCACATCAAGGATGGGGGGAACGAAAGCTGAGACGTTTATAGAAATTTTGACTGCTGAAAGTGTCATTTTTGAGTTCAGAAATGTATTTTCCCCCATTTTGGTCAGTGGTTTTTTTGGTGACCCTACTTATTTGGGGCTCAAACAATGTATGACCCTGTCACTGCTCTAGAAAACCTGAGAAAAGAATGTCTTTCCCCTCGCGATTTATTGTGCAAAGTAACACTCACATCGAGGATGAGGGGATCGAAAGCTGAGACGTTTATAAAAATTTTGGCTGTGAAAGTGTCATGTTTGAGTTCAGAAATGTATTTTTTCCTAGTTTGGTCAGTGGTTTTTTGGTGACCCTACTTATTTGCGGCTCAAACAATGTATGACCCCGTCACTGCTCTAGAAAGCCTGAA
This sequence comes from Lithobius niger, assembly GCA_023313725.1. NCBI lineage: Eukaryota > Metazoa > Arthropoda > Chilopoda > Lithobiomorpha > Lithobiidae > Lithobius > Lithobius niger. The sequence goes on from JAHWFP010075794.1 coordinate 126,644, forward strand.
AAAGAATGTCTTTCCCCTCGTGATTTATTGTGTAAAGTAACACTCACATCAAGGATGGGTTGATCGAAAGCTGAGATGTTTATAAAAATTTTGGCTGCTGAAAGTGTCATTTTTGAGTTCAGAAATGTATTTTCTTCCAGTTTGGTCAGTGGTATTTTGGTGACCCTACTTATTTGGGGCTCAAACAATGTATGACCCCGTCACTGCTCTTAGAAAGCCTGAAAAAAGAATGTCTTTCCCCTCGTGATTTATTGTGTAATGTAACACTCACATCGAAGATGGGGGGATCGAAAGCTGAGACGTTTATAGAAATTTTGGCTGCCGAAAGTGTCATTTTTGAGTTCAGAAATGTATTTTCCCTCAGTCTGGTCAGTGGTTTTTTTGGTGACCCTACTTATTTGGGGCTCAAACAATGTATGACCCCCGTCACTGCCCTAGAAAGCCTGAAAAAAGATTTTCTCTCCCCTTGTGATTTATTGTGTAAAGTAACACTCACATCAAGGATAGGGGGATCGAAAGCTGAGACTTTTATAGAAATTTTGGCTGCTGAAAGTGTCATTTTTGAGTTCATAAATGAATTTTCCCCCAGCTTGGTCAGTGTTTTTTTGGTGACCCTACTTATTTGGGGCTCAAAGAATTTATGACCCCGTCACTGCTCTAGAAAGCATGCAAAAAGAATGTGTTTCCCCTCGTGATTTATTGTGTAAAGTAACACTAACATTGAGGATGGGGGGATCGAAAGCTGAGACGTTTATAGAAATTTTGACTGCTGAAAGTGTCATTTTTGAGTTCAGAAATGTAGTTTCCCCCAGTTTGGGCAGTGGTTTTTTGGTGATCCTACTTATTTGGGGCTCAAACAATGTATGACCCCCGTCTCTGCTCTAGAAAGCCTGAAAAAAGATTGTCTCTCCTCTCGTGATTTATTGTGTAAAGTAACACTCACATCGAGGATGGGGGGATCGAAAGCTGAGACGTTTATAGAAATTTTGGCTGCTGAAAGTGTCATTTTTGAGTTCAGAAATGTTTTTTAACCCAGTTTGGTCAGTTGTTTTTTGGTGACCCTACTTATTTGGGGCTCAAACAATTTATGACCCCGTCACTGCTCAGGATGCCTGAAAAAGAATGTCTTTTTCCTCGTGAAGACCGGAAAATCCATTAAGGTCCCCCCCCCCCTTATAATTTTTTCTTTTCCCCCCAGCTCCCCGCCTCCTCCCCGGTGATAAATAACATCGGTCCCGTAATGACTCCACGATGTAAGCTATTTAGTGGAACATCTGGCTTGCATAACAGCACTCACGTGTAGTAAGTAATACATTGGAAATTAAGAAGCACACTAGCAAAAAAAATGGGGTTTCTTAGAGGAGTTCATGAAAAATCGTATGCTTACAATTCTTGTTCATTACCTTTATAGCATCAACCAGCAAATAAAATCTTGATTTTTTAAGAAAAGACACATAGGTGAAAAAATTTCGGCACGAAACCCAAAAGAAAGGCGTAAATCAAGTGTGCGATTTTGTAAATAAACTTTATCGTAATTTAATATCGGAAACTAGTATCTTTCATTGGCAGCCCAAAAAATCAATCAGTCTCACTTAAAGCGAGCTTAAAATTATTCAATTACTTGGAAACCCTATTCTTGAAAATGGTCATACTACTAGAAGATCGCATGAAACAAACCTCGTGTTGACAAGACGCTCTCTCAGTTGATATTCAAAAGGTACACCGCTAACACAAATATGTTTGATTACTGAGTAGCCATAACGCTGCTCAAACTGCACGCCAAGATTGCATCAGAAAATATTATTAAACTACGACTGTATTTTTTAAAACGCTAATGATAATAAATAACCTTTTTTTCCCGTGTGCGACTTCGTCGTCAATTATTTTTTCCTGGGTGTATGTGGTTCAAAGAGCACCATTCAGATAACCACATTGTTAGTCCTCTCGGTCAGACTCCACGCAAAGGCTCTAATTTCGTTTAATAACTAAAACGTCAATGAGATTACAATTCAAAAAGACATCGCTCTGGAACCAGCTTTTAAAAATATACGTTTTTATAGGTAATTTAGGCTATTATGGCAAAAATATATGGGTTCAAAATTAAAATACAGGTTTTTACAGATTTTATAGGTTTTTATAGATTAGCTGCGACCCCTGCAAAATACTTAGGATTCGAATTAGACAAAAATTGGCAATTTTACAATCATATAGATAGATTAATATGAAAATAAGAAGAACAATACATATACTGTACAAATTAAAGAATTACCAAACAGTAACATTAAATAAGCAATTTTTGACGCACTAATTATATTAAATATAAAATGTGGGTTACAGTATATGGCTCAACTTCAAAAATTCAACTTACAAACCGAGCAATAAAAGTACTATTAAAAACTAGAAAAAACTATTAAGCAGTTGAGAAATTTATGTATTTTCTGAACTAATGAACATTGAACAGCTCTGCATGTATGATATGCAGGAAAAAAATTATTTCACTGAGAAACATAAAATTAAAATAAAACAGTAAGACTTGATAACAACTGGCTAGTAGAACCTAGAAGGAGAAACTCTTAGGGAAAAAGAGCAATGAATTATCAAATTCCTTATAATTATAACAAACTAACAAACTTACTGTAAGACATCGAAACATTAAAAGCTATGTATAGCATAGGAAAGAGAAATCAAAAAATTGGATAATAACTAGATAAATTAAACAAGAGCATTATAACAGATATAACCAAAAAAAAGCAATTAATATTTGGTAACTAACTTAAATACGTATTGTAATAGATTTATCATGCACCACTTGCACTTGTACACACAAGTCTAATTAGACTCCATGCCTGTACATTCAACATAGAATGAATAAAGCAATTAACTATTATTATTATTATTATTTATTTATTTATTTATTTTATTTTTGTTGTTCAAACTCTGTTTACATTCTCATTTACTGCCTAAATTAAGAACAGCTTGCTGAATGAACAACAGAACGTTCTGTCTGTTTCTTGCACAGTAAAAGTGGTTGAGGTGTTTTTTTTATCTCCCATACTTGCGTTACTGCCATACAGCTGTGAAACCCTGAAGGATCAACTTTGGTCACTAGGATAGTGGGAAAACTATTTTTTTTTTCAAGTAATTTTGGAAGTGCCCTTTTAGTTATCCTGCTCCGTTAACCCCGAATTCTTGGACCCTGTTTGCGGTTGGAATTCATGTTGGAATTCGTGTTTGCGGTTGGAATTAGATGAAGACTGGCTTAAGAGTTAGTTTTGACACCGACTTTCCCCCTTCCGCTTTTTTCGCTTGGAAAATATCCATTCGTTGTAATTTTCAGATTTCGTCATTATTTTCGTAGTGTTTATTCTTGTGTCTATTCCCGTCTATGTCATCATTTCAGATCATTAAATTGTAACTTGACTGCTTTCTAAAATTTAAATGTCTGACATGCATTATAAAACTGAATTACTTTTCACCTCATTGTTTCATTCTGTAGTGCTGTGCTAGTGACGTCCTTGGTCTGAGGCTTCTGGGTAGGAGTGACGTCATAAAGTGGCAACATCATTTCTCCCAAACCAATGACTTACCATTTTATACCTCTGACTAAGCAGCACTCGTCAGCAAGTCCGATTTGTTTAGCTAATTTTGTCGCATTTTTCGCGCCCAAATACTTCCATTGTGCATTTTTCCTCAACTGATATCCTGCTTATCAAGTATAGGACTAATCAACAACTTATCTACAAGTGGAATAATTTTTTATCTTGTAATTTCTCTTAAAGGGCAATTAAATCAACTTTTACTTGCATGTTTTACTTTTGGATCACTTAAATCATAACTAGACAACAATTGCGGTGGGAATGCGTTACGTACGTCCGATACAATAATTTCATTACTGCATCACCAAAACATGATTGGCGAGCCGCCATTGTTTTCCTCAGAATAACCGAAAATAATGCCGACAGATGGTGCTACGCGCTTTTGGATCGAGCGCCGATTGAAGCCGACTGAAATAGCTTTGTTGGCTGTGGGTAGCGCAAGCGTTTGCCAGGCTTAGCTGACTCTGTTCGCTTACCAGTTATTTAAAAAACAATGGGGTGGTCAGATGGATTTGTCTTCGAATCTACTCCAGCCGAAGAACTTCATTTGAGAATAAAGACGTTTTTTTTCTAGTTCGTAAGAGGGCGTGACCGATAGATATTAGCCGCCCGAATTGGTGCACGTGTCAGAGCTGCTTCCGGACACAAGCCGAAAGTGCTTGCTGCAAGCAAGTATACCTGCATGGAAAAAAATTGGGAAACTTATAGGAATGTAACTTAAATGATATCCATTTTAATCTGTCACGCAGATTTTTTGTACGATATAAATTAAACTCAATGTTGGGCACAGCCATTGTTAAGGGGAGTCAGTTAATTAACAGCGGACGCAATATGTCCCAATTGTAATGGGCAATGCCATAGATTAGAAAGTTAACTAGATATACCGTCTTACTTCTTCCCGTCCTACGCGGAGCTCTGGCGGTAGTTGCGGCTACTAATACCTCTGCTAATGCTTTTG
>JAHWFP010075797.1:0-14375 GCA_023313725.1 Lithobius niger
AACATTCTTAACAGCCTGGCAGAGGCAAAATATGGAATTCCATGGTGCAGTAAAACTCCCCGTGTCCGGAAGCCATTTCTTCTTATTTTTCTCCTTTTTTTTTTTTTCGTTCGTTCTTTATTTTTTCTTCTTTCATGTTGACGTGGTCGTGACGTGATGGAGGTTTTTCGAGATTAATGTCGGCACGAGGTCCATAGTCTCATTCAAGATGGCTGCCACTATATTGCTGGAAGCCGAGACGCATTTCACGAAGCCTGTCTACGTGCCTGAAGCTGGCTTTGCTGCTGAATTGACTGCCCAGAAATGTTAGGCTTACCTACAGGATTGATGGTGATGGCACAGGAAGGCCACTATGCCTCGTCACACTCCTAATGGACTTCGCAACTATAAAAAAAAAAAGAAATGTAAGAGTGAAAAAGGAAGTGGAGAGTTGCTTCTTGTGTTGCGTCAGGGTTGCGCTGCGAGACATTAAAACTATAAATGTCTTTCTCTATTCCTTGTGTTCAGGTTTACCAGTTACCATGGGTAAGACAGGGAAAGCTTGTTTATACCTGGGTTAGTTCGTTCCCACATTGAGGTTGTGACAGTGGCAAGCTGAAACTGTTGGATAGTGCCACGTGGCATTACACGTACATTTGTTTGTAGTCAAGACTATTTAACCGAGATTGCTGCTTGAAAAGCCTTGTGGGACAAACGTGACGGCAAAAGGTTGCGGGAAATTAAAAGCACTTTCCAGGATGGCAGTCGGCTGGTCGCCGCAGTCGCCGGGAAGACGTGGTATTATCCGTTTTGCGTATTGGTCACACCAACCTTACTCGTTGCTTCCTTTTGAGGGGGGGGGGGGTTATCCCTCCTGAATGTCGTTTGTGTCGCCGGCCACTCACGGTCCGTCACGTGCTTGTTGATTGCTTCCATCTTGATGGTGGTCGTCGTCGTTTCCACCTTCCGTGAGACATAGCGTATCAATCGGGTGGTGATTCTGTCCTCTCCTGTACGGGTTTTTTTCTTCAATTTGTGCAGGAAGTACATTAATAATAGGTTTATTCAGGAATCGGCCCGAAGTTCTGTGAGAACTTGTGTGTGCCGGATTACAACATAAAATGTGCAAGGACATTGTGCGAGGAAAAAAACCAGAAATATGGTGTTTAAGTAGTGAGACATTTAGAAAGTAAGGCAGGAACATATGGTTAGACATTACACTTGCAACTGATATCACCACTAAAAATCAGCAAATGAAAATGTAACAATGCTAACAATATCAAAAACATTAACAGTATCAAGGTCATATCAAGAACAAATCCCCCCCCCCTCCATCAAAAAAAAAAATCAGAAACATTCTGGGAAACAAACTACCTCTATCAGATATAGTATCGTGAACACAAATTAAACATTATCAGAAACAAAAACATGCTAAAAAAAGCCGTATCATGTAAACCAAGGAAAATGCTAATTTATAAGTTGTTGGTCTAAAAAGTAAGCAGTTAGATGCTTTCTAATGGTTGATAATTTATTAAGTTGAAGTAGTCTCAATGGGATTTCATTGAAGAAGTAAGGGATTTTGTAGCTGTTTGTTATTTTACCGTAATGGTTCCTCACAAAGGGCACCTCATATCGGTAAGTTGTTTTTCCTAAGTAAGCATTTTTGGTGTTGGAACTGATTTTATATTCATCATTAAAGATCTAGATTCATCATACGTAAGCTCTAGATTTGGGGCTTGGTTAACCTCCCGGCAACCCGGACCACTGCACTGTGACTGAGGTTGGCGTTAATGACCTAACTATCGACGCACCATTAAAAGTCAACACCCCACCCCCCCACCCCCTTCCTATTTATAATTTTTTTACTTTTCGTTAGTGAGTATCCTGGAAACAAAGATTCCTTAAAAGGGGTAAAATAGGGTGCAAACTAATTTCGTGATGAGAAAGTAACAAACTAATTTTGTGATGAGATTAGTGATGAGAAAATAACAACTAGGACGTATGGCACCCGCTAGGTGTGATCAGCCCAACAAGTAATTGTGCTCCTAGCAAGTATTCCTAGCAAGCATTGCAGGACGTAATTCCTGCAGTCGAAAACTCTTGAAACCTATCCTAACTTTGCTGTTACGCAGTAATGTGACAAGGTTATTGTGATGACTGTTTATATTGGTTGTTGGTAACATCTAATTACGTCGTTTTAGCATAGTTAAGTGCATCAGTTTGACTACCCTTTTCTTATTGGGCCTATCCATTTTTTACTGTTAGAGAGGTTCTCGCACGGAAATGAGCAGAATTTTGTTGGTCAATCCGGACCGCGGCACTGTGACTAAGGTTGGCCATAATGACCTAGCTGTCAACACACCACAAAGCCCAAACCCCCCCCCCCCCCCCCTCCCACCACCCACCGTCAGTTGATCTGGAGATAAAGAACAAAATGCTAAAGTACACTGGTTCAGTTAAGAATCCCATTATCCTTGTTCTTCATGTCTTCACACACTCCAGGAAGTGGTAGTATTTTAGACAGAGCTGAACTTGCCTTTTCGTATTCATCTGAAATAATTAGAAATAACATTATAAGACATATAACCACTCCTGAAGGCAGTAATGTACCGCAAGTTCAGACATATACACGTAATTTTTAATTTTCGAAAGGCGTCACAAGGAACACGATACATTTCTTTCGTGACCAAGAACGGCTATGCCTCCCGAAAATTAAAAAAAAATTACGTGTATATACAGTATATGAACTTGCGGGACATCACTGCCTCCAGGAGCACGTATAGTATATCTTATAATTTCTTCATTTCCACAAAATAATTGGTTTAGAAATAACATGGTTAACGTATTTCTGCTCAGTGCTACACTCTATTTTCTTTAAAAAGGGCATGGTTTTGAAATGCGGTGTATCGGTAACCGAAAGAGTGTACCCTACCACCAAGTGAGAAATGGGGACAATTCAGAAATGACAAGATGTGACGTGTGGTCCAGCTCCAAGAGTGTCAGAGATATTATTATCGCGTAGCGAAGTCTCGAGCGAGAACGATCGTGGAATAAATCTTGCAAAGTGCCGGCCGGGGAATCGATCCGGAGACCTTCGACCTGCAAGTCGGCGTGTGTCCCATTTCATCGGGCCTTTGGTCAGTGACGGGTGCAGCGAGCACGCACTGTCTCTTTGATACATCACACAATATATCTTGACGCGTTTGCAGTGTTTCTTCTCCTACGTTGGTCTGTTTTAAAATTATTGTCTGAAATACTTGCAATTTTTAACAGTAACCGAAAAGAATTTGGTTCGGTTAACTTTATTCGTTAAAGTGAGAGTATGTATGCCTTCATCGTTATTACTTGCTTGTAACAGCTGAGCTTGGATCGCTTGAGTCCTTTGAGGAGTGGGAATTTCTAACAGTGTACCACCTCCTGACCGTTGCCAGTTCAATGTTTATGGTATTGTCGTCTTAAGCAAGAGAACTACCGTTTCAAGTTTGCTATTTTTAGCTAATACAGTTAGTCTATTTTGAATGATATGTCAGGATTGACGAGTGACGGGTACCTGGTTTTCTGAATCGAATGAAAGATATTATCTTTCGATTGTGCTCAGGCGGTGTTACAGCTGAGTCAAAATATTTTTGGAATAGGTTCGATCTCCGTGTTGCTGTGTTTTAATTTTATTCAGCTTAAAAGTAAAAATAAAGTAATAAATTTAAGGTTCTCAATTGGAAGTATTTAAGAGAAACTAGACACATCGTTCGCTCCGCTCGCTCCATTGGCGTCGTATCGCTTCGCTAGAGGAGGTTCCTTATTGCTACACGTCTTTAAATAAGGTTAGATGTCTACGTATTTTGTCACCGTTCGTCTGCCAGGGTCATCCCATCCTTGTAAACGCCTGCTTTGCTTTGCTTCGTTTCTTCTTTGTCACTCCCGCTACTAATTTTACAACCTGACCCTGCTGTAAAAAGGAAAATTGTCTATATTCAACTAGGGATTTCCTGGCCAAACCAGACTCACAGTTCATAAAAAGCAGCGTTTTAAATTCACAGTAGCAATAGCAAAATTTCTGTGCATTATTGATCTAGAGACAAAGGACAATGAATGAATACAGTTAAAGCCGTTAAAATAGTAAAAAATGAAGGTCCTGTGTTCAATACCTGCAACCAGAAAAGTAAAATAACAAAAGAAAGGGACCAGCCCTGTGAAAGCTAGCTGGGTGCCGCCATGTTGTGGGTGACATCACAGACAGTTATTTCATGTTCACTGACAAATTTTAAAAGAGAGGTTGCCATTGGTGATGAATAGGGAAGTTTTTGATTGTGTTCATTGCTCTATTATGGTTTTCAAAAATGGTGTAGGCTTCTAGCTGATCAGGAATCCCCTGGTTGAATATTTCCTTTCACTCACAGACTGGTCGTATGGAAATCGCCGAATTAACGTTATTTTGAACTGCTAAGGTTTTCCCTGAGGGAAGAGGGACAATATTATTATTTTTTAATTCAAATAAATTTTCCTGCATAAGCTGCAAAGTATAAGCGACGCCAAAGCCGGCCATCATGAACCGCACACCACTTGTAATTTGTGTCAGTACTGCATTTAACATGGGTTTTCTTGTTTCACTTATTTTAAGAAATTTTTGAGCTGCAGAACGTCAAGCAAAAACGCCACGGTTTGAAAGTAAATTAGACCTACGTAAGGCACTAAGTCGTACCCAAAGCTGCTCGTGTTTTGCCACTACAGCAAACATCTTGCCAAGATTTTTCAAAATTGTAAACTAACCGTATCGTGTAGGTTGAATGTAAGTAAGGCGTACTCAAGGCAGAACTCATACCCAAAGCTGATCACCCAAATGGTGTTTAATCCAACGTTTGAATGAGAGCCAATTAGTGCCTTCCTACGCTTCCCGTAATCTTACAGTGTATAGATCCGAAACTATTCGTACATGAAGGACTGTTGTATTTTTGGAAGGAGCATAAAATACTTCTCTTTTTTTTTTTATCCTTTCTGATTCCTAAGGGACATTTTAAATTAAGACAACCGTTTTCTACACAGAGGCAATTTTTTCGTTCCCTGTCACATTGCAATTTAGCATCAGGAATTTTCAGAAGAGCTTCTAGGAGTTTTCTTATCTGAACAAAGCGTGCTATTCTTTACGATTTATTATCGTCACAAGGAAATAAGCTAATCAGTTGTAAGCCTTAAAAGCGCCTGTTCATTATTTCGGTAGCTTTTTCCCATATTCTAAACACAGCATCCGCGTTCCAGATTCTCCGTCTTGCAATAGGCTGATGTTGCTCACGTGATCTCGTTTTAGTTATGAAAATCGCGGCGCTGCTGCGAATCGTGTTGTTTCTTTTTTTTTTAATTTACCGCTATTTTCTTTATATTGCTCGATAATCTTACCATGTGCTGCAGCTAGGAGTTAAAAAGGTGATGAGGGGATTGCCTTTAAAGGGGGATTGCCACCAAATGACAGGCTGCATCATTCTTAGCCATTTACCGATATCGAGTTCTGTCTACCCCTTACTTTCAACACGCGAAGGAACACACAAATTAATTTCTTTATATGAAAGAAACAATCCACGTGCCTCCTTAATTATTGAGTGTAAAGTTGGTGCGTTCACGTGCGCCAGGAAGCAAGCGGTAAAGTTAAGCCTAACGACATCACGGGCACCTTTTTCCAGCTTTCAACCGTTTTCAAAAGCAGATTTTGACCTGCTAAATGGACGCCATCTAGTGACATTGGTATCGTTAACCATGAACGCTTGCTTCCTGGTGCACGTGGACGCACCAACTTTACACTCATGATTAAGAAGGCAGTGGCTTGTTTGCTGTATAAAGAGAAATTTCTTTGCGCATTTCATTCGCTTGTTGAAATCAAGTGCTACATAGACCTAATCGATTATAGACGGAGCAGACCTTTGCAGCCTGTCGTTCGGTGACTAAGCACATTTACTGCTTTCTTTAAAAGTGAAGTCCTTCCGCACCAGACGTAGTGCTCTCACAATCCAAAACGAACAAGTTGTGGCGCGTGGTCCAGCTCCGAAGAGTTGCCGAGATATTATTACCACTTAGCGTAGTCTCGACCGAGAATGACCGCACCATCATGGGACAAATCTTGCAAAGCGCCGGCCAGGGAATCGATCAAGTCGGCGTGTGGCCCATTTTTTGGGGGGCCTTTGGGTCAGTGAAGGGTGTGCCAGAACGCCACACTCTCTCTCTCCCAGCCAATATGTGAGTTCAAAAGCGATTGGAAAAATGGTTTCGTAAGGAGGAATTCTTTATCTTATTGTCACGGATTATAAGACTGCAAGCATTTACTCAAATAACGTCGGATTTAGCTAATCCAAGCAGCGTTGTTACCATGGCAATGACACATTTGCCATATCTATTAAATTCTAGCTGTTGAATGCAAAGGCGAGTCAATGCGTAAACACGCCACTAGGGGAGCAGCTATTTATCCTACGGTCGTCTGATCACTGCTAAAAGCTGTTCTTTGTACGAGAATAGCCAATTTTGGAAATAGCGTAAAATGAAAACAATGCTGTAGTAATGTTTAAAATTGCTGTTGCGCTTTCTTCTATATCCGTGCTGTTATTAAATAACTAGAGGAAGCCCGTGCTATGCACGGGGTCGGTCATGAATTAAGTTTACGGACACATTTTTCCCGACGACTTGTCAGATTGATCGACCACTCATGCCTGCCTCCTGTTTGCATGGAGATAGAATGGGAGAGCGCATTTGGAATGCGGGCGCGAGGAGGGGAGAAGTGATTGTTCGGCCCGACGACTTGTCAAATTGAACCTTTATTGAGTTGATTGACCACTCATGCTTGCCTCCTGTTTCCATGCAGGTAGAGTGGGAGAGTGCATTTTTCAATGCGGGCGCGAGGAGGGGAGAAGTGGTTTTCCTTTTAGCCTTCCTTTTAGCCGGCCTCCGAGATTATTATAAAGATACGTTTAATTTTTTATGTACTGCCACATTCATTTAGTAATCGAAAATAAATGACGGTTGACTAGAAAATAGATTTCGCCGAGCGAGAAGGCCTCGTTGCATAAACGCGCCCTTAGCATTCTGCCTTTGTTGCATATACGTTGTTTAAGGGGTTACCAATCGTCATATTCGAACGGTAACGATAATCTGACAGCTATTTTAATTTTTGAAAGCTCGCTTCGAAACTTGGGAGAAAAATTTAATTTTCTTCCTTCAGTGAACAACAAATTATTCCAAGCGAATGTGAAGAATGTCACACGAATTTTCTCAGAAGTGCTCCAAGACATTGACCGATTGGAATCGGTGCAGCGTTCCTTCACTCGGTCTCTACCTGGTCTCCGGCACTTTTCTTATACTGATCGTCTGCGCCTCACTGGCTTAGACCCCCTTGAACTGCGTAGTCTACGTGCTGACCTGGTTTTGACTTTCCAAATCATTCACAATCTTCTTTCAGTGGACTTTCCGTATTTTACTTTTTCTAGTTCCTCCAAGACTCGGGGCCACTCGCTTAAGCTTCAAGCTCTTGGGTCGCGGCTCGACTGCCGTAAGTTTTTCTTCGCGTCACGTGTAGTCCAATGCTGGAACTCCCTGCCTGAGGCTGTGGTTTCAACCAATTCCCTGCATAACTTCCGTAGACTACTTGCTGCTTGTGACCTGTCTCACTTCCTACGTAGGACTTACTGATACTTTTAGTATTACCGGAAATTACCAAAACTCCCAAGGATCCCCTGTCTCTTTGCCTTTTTTTTCCCTCTATGGGACGGAGTCAGTGGCCTTGCCCTTCCGTTACCTTCTCCCCCTTTACGGTGGACAGAACTATCTTATTTATTTATAAGCCCTTCAACAAAGAAGTCAGGATGGCCTCGCGTATAGTGCTGTAAATGAACGCCTAGACAGCTAACGATCGCATCTTCGTCGTTGTGAGGATGGGTGTTTTCCCATCATATTAAACTTTTGCCTTATATGAAATCCCAAGCTTTCCCAATTATTTGACACCGAAGGAAAGCCAACTCACACCGTACTTGTTCCAAAACCCCCCTGGGCCCGCCCCCCCCCCCCCTTTCACAAAGTAATCCCTTCTTAATACCGAAGAATAACTATTATGTTGCACGACTAAACAGAGAAACAACAGTTCTTACGGGGTTCGTACACGGCCTTGAATTCTTTGATAAGCCTTAAATTTGTAAACCGAAAATTCAGGGCTTGAAAAACTTTGAATTTGCAATTTTTGTTGTTGGATCATTGAAATGGCCTTAAATTTTGTGAGTGTACTTTGTTTGGAATGAGGTAATTGCCATAGCAGAAATGTTAATTCAGATGTAAAATTAAATAATGAGTAGAAATAATTTGTCTGCCGAATCCATTTCTTGTGTGAACGATTCTCCCCATGGATTGAATTGGATACAGACAGAAAGAGGCGCCATGCAGTGAAAGCAATTTTTGCCATAAGGGGCTAAGCAAATACAGTTCCACTGGCTGTTAGGTTTTGTATTCCTTCTTCCTCCTTGTCCATTGGGCGAGGGCGGACATAATATTCGTCATTGTTCACGACGATTTAGCTTCTTAAAACTAAGAGCACAATAGTGCCAACGTTGACATCTGATAAACTGGAACTAGAGGGTAATTTTGAGAGTCGACTGTGCAAAGAGCTTAGAAAAATTGGTTAAAAGTTAGCCTTGAAAACCTTAAAAAGGCCTTGAAAACGATTTCGTCTGTTATATGTACGAACCCTATTCTTAGATTCAGCTTGGATCGTTGTAGAATATTCGTTTTTAAAATTCGCCGGAAGCTCAAATGGCGGACACCTACATAACTGTAACGTGTTAATACGTTAATATGTAACTTGAGAGCAAGAAGCGATTCGCTTAAGAGCTCCATCATTAAAAAAAAAGAAAAAAAAAAGAGTTAAATCAAAAATTTGTCGAGTCGGCTTTTGAAACAGTGGACTGAATCAGCTTCGACTACGTTTTGTGGGAGAGAGTTTCAAGGGTCCACCACTCAATGGGAAAAGAAATGCTTTACTCTATTGACTCTGGCTTGCAGTTTGAAGATCTTGCAGCTGTGTCCACGAGTGTTCATTTTTGGGAGAGAATCCAGAAGTCACTCCTGTCGGCATCATAGTATTCCTTCATGATTGTAAAGCATCCAATAAGGTCTCCACGTTTCGTTCTTATCCCAAGTGTGGTAAGCTTCAGCAATTCGAGTCGTTGCTCGTATGTCATGGTTCTTGTACCCTCTCAGCAATTCGGGTAGCTCGGCGTTGCACATTGTCGATGGTCACTTTATCTTCTATTAGGTTTGGGCTCCGAGTTGAGCTGTTATAGTCAAGAAGCAAGCGAACGTAAGTGTAATTGGTCTGTACTGATAGGATAGGAAATCCTATAGGGCAGTGACACAACGTAGTATTATTTTCATAGACCAAAGACAAAGCTGTCTGTAGGGCAGTGACACAACGTAGTATTATTGTGTATAACTCTAAGGTGGAGTCAGTAACTGGGTTAGCTGCAAGGAGCACTGGAGGGCGAAAAGAAGGTTGTATACTGAAGGCAATGAATGCTATTAGACTGGATTTCTTAAGGCTATGACGCGCGATTTTTGTTTTTGGAGAAAACAACGTTCTTTTAAGCCTAAGATACCGCTCTCAAAGCACTGTCTTGACTAAGTGCTGTTGTTTTTCCGTTAGATCTTAATCGAGTGCACCTTGTAGCTATTACCTCCAAATGGTGTCTCGTGGCCAATATGACGTCACTTGGCGCTATAGAAGAAATCCTATAGAGGGGCAAGGTGGTTAGCATGGTCAGCATGACCGTCTTGTGTGCCAGAGGTCCGGGCTCGAATCCAGCCTTAGACACCCCTGGAATTTTCGGGAAGAGAAGGAACCTGTGATGTCTCGTGCTCACGTCGATTGTAACATGTAAAAGATCCTAGGAATTTTCGATTGGATTTACGTAGCAAAATTGTCCCTATCTCGTTCTGGCTCTATGGCTAACTCTGGGTGCGCGTCATACAACAAGGCGTTCTAAAGTGCGGCTAAAATCCCAACACAAAAATCCCATGCACAAAAATCCTATACACAAAACCAACTCCAAATGTCACCGTTCCTATCTTTAACAATACGAAGGGTTTATAGAATGCATCAGGATAACCCCCTTTATCAGTTCAACCACCTTTGTCAGTTCAATACCACGCTCGCAAGTCTCTGTAACAAAATTTCTGCATTTCCTAGTCTTCGACCTACCTAGTAGGTGGCCTAACACGTGCGGGTTTTATCCGAGATATTACAGTTTTCGTATGCATTGCACGACCGTTTCCTAATCATTACCCATCCTTCCACCCCCCACCCCCTACAATTCTTTCTATCGTTTTCTTTTTCTCTTGATAACTTTTTCTTCCTTTTTTTTTTTGCTTTTCTTTCCTTTTCTTTTCTTTATATATACATTTTTTATTCATCTTGTTGGCGGCGGCTGCTGGAAAATTTGGCTGGTTGGTGTGGATGGTACGGATGTACGACGGCCGGCGGAGGGACGGCAAATCAGGCAGGCCAGCGTCGGTCGGCTTTAGATCAGAAAAACCCGCTCGATTTCATACCCTAGGCGTTCGTCAAAGGCCTACTTGGCTCGCGCCTTGGATGGACAGCGAATTCGTCGCTTGGTGCCTAACGTTCTGACCGGTTGGTAGAGCCCGTTTGAGTTTGAGGAGTTGCTGCGACGAAAAAACCGAAGAGGCCTATGACCAACAGCTGCGTTTGCTGGCTGGCCACGACATAACATCACTACATCATGTATTTTTGTGAAGTTTTTTTTTTACTGATTAGCACTCTGTTAAAACAGCCCCTCGCTTAACACCCGTGTGCTTATAGCAGTATGACAGTACATCAACTTTGTAGAGAACAATGTGTTCTGTTGCTACACAAACTGTGTACTGCGCTAACACCGAACTCGTAGCCAACGCGTATGTCAGAACTGAGCGTCTTCAAAGAGTACAGTTGCCGCTGCTGATCGCTGAACAAGTTAGGCATTGTAACTTTGGCGCAGCTTAGAACAATATACTTACTTCGTTACGAGAGGAGCATATTCCTACGGAGAGCAACACTCGGCAAGCGTTATACGCAAGAGGGCACGAGTTTGGAGGGCAAACTGGAAGAAACGTGTGCTGTTACTACGGTGGCTCACAGGGACACAAAACGAACGTTTTTCGACACACACGGAACTTTCATGACGCCGGAACATCCAACACCGAATAAGGCACACCACAACCTAGGACGATATAATCTGGCGCCCGCGCCAACGGCCATCCTGTTCCGGTTTTGTAACACATTTTTGTGCATATAAAAAAGTTGTTGTGTGCTCCAATGAGCCACCGTACGTTGCGGTCACTTGACTTAAAAATGGCCGGCAAAAACACTAACGAGAGCGAGGGAGAGCGAATTTCGTGAAGGTAAAATGTGTTAGCTAACGTTTGCCGTATGCGGTTTGTAAAAATACCACGAATTGCTTTGGCAATGGGACAGCGCAATGTTTATTTGCCGGCATCTTTGAATTCCACTGCGAGCCGGGTTAAGCTACGGTTGTCTGTGATTGTCCGGATCGCGGTCAAGCGGTGAGCTCTATTCGCGCTAATAACCCTTCTGTGATAACACATAGCGACTGTAAGACTTCTATCCCATGGGTGCAGTCTGTCGGAACAAGCACAGAAGTTTACGGTTGTAAAGTGTTGGACTGGGGGTTTGTAGTTTTTCGTTTGGTCATGGCGAACTTTTAGCAACTTTATATTCTGTAGCTTCTGAAGAGCTACGAATGAACGGTTCCATGAATGATGTTGTTGCAGGAATGACGTGATTAGATCAGGGATTAGGCCTGGGATTAGAAAGTAAACAGAGATGTCACATTTTCACTAATCCTATTTCTACTCCCTTGGAAATAGAAGATTAGTGACCTGAATGATCGAGGGTTCGCACCCAGCACAAGCCAGTCTGACATTTAAGTCCAAAAGGCAACGAAAATAGGTTTGCATCAGAAATTATTTATGTTAGCTGTAGCTATTGAAAGGACATAAATCCTTCCGGTATATCGTGCGACCCGATGAGATTGCAGTTGGCAACATTTACACAAGTTTAGAGTTAATGTCGCCAAATCACCTCGCACACAAGAAAAAACAAGAAAATGAATGTGTTCGCAACATTTACGTACGTTTGAACTAATGTCGCAAAACTGAGTATGCAGGAAAGCCAACAGGGATTTATGTTCCTTTAAATGCAAACAATGCATGACGAAAATACGACGAATTTTTGTGAATTTTAACGAAGGGCTTAGACATATTTTAGCACCATTGTTATATTTTTAAGTATTTCCAACGAATTGTCTGATATTGTTAGTATGCAGCTTGCGTTGTTATTTCACTTTATTAGCCATAACTAATTAGAAAACGACAACGGCGTTTGTTTTCCTGAAATCTGGTTCAACCATTGAGCTCGTCGAAAAGCGTTGTGTACAAGTAGCTACAGCAATACTGCAAATCATTTATAATCATTCAAACAATCGAAATAAAATCGAAGGTCTGTTGCTTCTTCTATATAAAAGTGTATAGTTTTATATGATTAGGCACCACAACAAATACGTAATGCAAACACTAAACTAACATGCAAAGAAATTGTAGTACACTCATAGCAATTTGTAAATTTAAAAAAGTCACACGCAATTACATGGTGCACAAGAAATCTTGTTTTTTTTTTCACGTCTATTCTTTCAACTCGTTTCTGCATGTGGTGTCTTTTCACGACATTTCATTTTTTAATGAAAAATAAATGCAAATGTGCTAAACCGGTTTTGTTTTGTTGAAAAATCGTTCATCATGGGTGGTTTCTGATTTGTCGATGTGAAAGGATGGGGAAGGACGAGTTAAAAAAAAAGAGACAGGTTACAAAGGCTGCTGAACAGTGGGAAATCTTTGCCTGGCAACTTTCAGCTTGTGGGTTGGGTTTCATAGGTTGCCGGATTAGGTGTTTGTGATCTGGAGGGATTGGAATTGTGGGAGGCAAGATGTCGGCGGTGAAGACGAACGACAAATCCTCGCACTAAGATCTGGTGCTAGGCGATTCTTTACGCCATGAAAATTTCATTTTGCAGCGTTCGTTGAGGCGAGCTAGAACCGAACACGTGGCCCGAACGACACAGACTCACCAAGGAATTTCTGATTTTATGGAATTTTTGTCATCCATCCCATACCCCTCTCCTTCATTGGCCAGCAGGATATTTCAGGAGCACAAGTGGGGGATACAAGTCGTAAAAAAAATCATTGCACTCCCTGAACAGCGTATTAATATATTGATAGATGATTTAAAGGAAGTGGGGGTGGAGGGGGGGGTTGGTCTTAATGGCGTGTCGACAGCTAGGTCATTAGCCCTAACCTCAGTCACAGTGCAGTGGTCCGGGTTGCCACTGCGCCATACATTACACAGGTGTTAAAAAACAGTTTTGACGTGCAGTTTTGATCTGTACCTTCTGCAAAAATTGAAAAATCCCGACAGGACAGACTTATTGGTCAACTGATTCGCTATTAAAGGTCACAAAACAGGATAATTCAGTAATGTACCTCCTGCAAAAACTTGAAAATCCCAAATAGGAGGACAGACTTATCGCCCAATTGACGCGCTATTCAAGGTCACTAAACGGAAGTTGTTCAGGTAGTGTAATAGGAAGGAGGTGAGGTGCGTCTTTTTTTTCGAGTACACTAGCAATTTACGATATCTGAAGATTTCATTGAGTAAGCGTGTTTTCAGATCATGGTGAATTCGTTATTATACAGAGTTGCTAAACCCCGTGAAGTTAAAATTAAATTATATTCTCTCACACAAAACCGCATTTAAATCAATGATATACCGCATATTGAAGCTTTAATTTGCCTTTTTTTTTAACTTCGTAATAACCTTTGTGGACTACCGTCCGTTGTTGGAATTTTACTGATCAGTGTTATTAATGGCTGAGCGATATAAACCTTTGGATGGTGTTATTTAAAACGTGGTGACACACAAAAAAACTTAGATAAGCTCAGAACGAGACAATTTAGAAAAAAATCTTACTCCTACAAACAATTCGTACAAAGAACGGTTCGGGGAAATCATCATTAAAAAAAATTGTGAGTACCCTTTAAAGTTTTTAACTCCGTGTGAAGAAAGTTAAAACACGCCTGGTGACTTGCCATAGCTCTTTGGGCGATGAGTCTGTCCTTCTGTCCGAGGTTTTTAAAAAATTTTTTCAGGAGATACCGTTGTGTGAAAAGACTTAGATCTGGGTTTTTTTGACATTTGACATTTTTTTGGCGCATTGGCAACCAGGAACACTGCACTGTGAATGAGATTTACGCTAATGACCTAGCTGTTGACACGCCATTAAACCTCATTCCCCATCCCCACCCCA